>JAWPHD010010000.1:0-98107 GCA_037043455.1 Cyrtodaria siliqua
AGTTGGGGTAGGCCATATAAAGGTAATTCTTTACACAGCAGATATGGCAGAAATATGGACATATAGCAGGATTAGCGTTATAATGGGAACTATGGACATATAGCAGGGTTAGCGATATAACGGAAGCTTTGGACATATAGCAGGATTAGCGATATAATGGAAGTTATGGACATATGGCAGGATTAGCCTTATAATGGGAACTATGGACATATAGCAGGGTTAGCGATATAACAGAAGCTTTAGACATATAGCAGGATTAGCGATATAATGGAAGTTATGGACATATGGCAGGGTTAGCGATATAATGGAAGCTATGGACATATAGCAGGGTTAGCGAGAAAATGGAAGCTATGGACATATAGCAGGGTTAGCAATATAATGGAAGCTATAGACATATAGCAGGGTTAGCGATATAATGGAAGCTATAGACATATAGCGGGGTTAGCGATATAATGGAAGCTATGGACATATATCAGGGTTAGCGATATAATGGATACTATGGACAAATAGCAGGGTTAGCGATATAATGGAAAATATGGACATGTAGCAGGGTTAGCGATATAATGGATACTATGGACAAATAGCAGGGTTAGCAATATAATGGAAAATATGGACATATAGCAGGGTTAGCGATATAATGGAAGCTATGGACATATAGCAGGGTTAGCAATATAATGGAAGCTATAGACATATAGCAGGGTTAGCGATATAATGGAAGCTATAGACATATAGCAGGGTTAGCGATATAATGGAAGCTATAGACATATAGCAGGGTTAGCGATATAATGGAAGCTATGGACATATAGCAGGGTTAGCAATATAATGGAAGCTATAGACATATAGCAGGGTTAGCGATATAATGGAAAATATGGACATATAGCAGGGTTAGCGATATAATGGAAGCTATAGACATATAGCAGGGTTAGCGATATAATGGAAGCTATGGACATATATCAGGGTTAGCGATATAATGGATACTATGGACAAATAGCAGGGTTAGCGATATAATGGAAAATATGGACATGTAGCAGGATTAGCGATATAATGGATACTATGGACAAATAGCAGGGTTAGCGATATAATGGAAGCTATAGACATATAGCAGGGTTAGCGATATAATGGAAGCTATGGACATATATCAGGGTTAGCGATATAATGGAAGCTATGGACATATAGCAGGGTTAGCAATATAATGGAAGCTATGGACATATATCAGGGTTAGCGTTATAATGGATACTATGGACAAATAGCACGGTCAGACATATTATAGAAAATATGGACATGTAGCAGGGTTAGCGATGTAATGGAAACTATGGAAATATGGCAGGGTCAGACATATTATAGAAACTATGGACATATAGCAGGGTTAGTTATATTATAGAAACTATGGACATTATAGCAGGGTTAGTTATATTATAGAAACTATGGATATATAGCAGGGTTAGTTATATTATAGAAAATATGGACATATAGCAGGGTTAGCGATATAATGGAAGCTATGGACATATAGCAGGGTTAGCAATACTAATGGAAGCTATAGACATATAGCAGGGTTAGCGATATAATGGAAGCTATGGACATATATCAGGGTTAGTGATATAATGGAAGCTATGGACATATAGCAGGGTTAGCAATATAATGGAAGCTATAGACATATAGCAGGGTTAGTTATAATTATAGAAACTATGGACATATAGCAGGGTTAGCAATATAATGGAAAATATGGACATATAGCAGGGTTAGCGATATAATGGAAGCTATGGACATATAGCAGGGTTAGCAATATAATGGAAGCTATAGACATATAGCAGGGTTAGCGATATAATGGAAGCTATGGACATATAGCAGGGTTAGCGATATAATGGAAGCTATGGACATATATCAGGGTTAGCGATATAATGGAAGTTATGGACATATATCAGGGTTAGCGTTATAATGGATACTATGGACAAATAGCACGGTCAGACATATTATAGAAAATATGGACATGTAGCAGGGTTAGCGATGTAATGGAAACTATGGAAGTATGGCAGGGTCAGACATATTATAGAAACTATGGACATATAGCAGGGTTAGTTATATTATAGAAACTATGGACATATAGCAGGGTTAGTTATATTATAGAAACTATGGACATATAGCAGGGGTTAGTTTATATTATAGAAAATATGGACATATAGCAGGGTTAGCGATATAATGGAAGCTATGGACATATAGCAGGGTTAGCAATATAATGGAAGCTATAGAGATATAGCAGGGTTAGCGATATAATGGAAGCTATGGACATATATCAGGGTTAGCGATATAATGGAAGCTATGGACAAATAGCACGGTCAGACATATTATAGAAAATATGGACATGTTGCAGGGTTAGCGATGTAATGGAAACTATGGAAATATGGCAGGGTCAGACATATTATAGAAACTATGGACATATAGCAGGGTTAGTTATATTATAGAAACTATGGACATATAGCAGGGTTAGTTATATTATAGAAACTATGGACATATAGCAGGGTTAGTTATATTATAGAAACTATGGACATATAGCATGGTCAGACATATTATAGAAACTATGGACATATAGCAGGGTCAGACATTTTAAAGATACTATGGACATATATCAGGCTTAGTTATATTATAGAAACTATGGACATATAGCAGGGTTAGTTATATTATAGAAACTATGGACATATATCAGAAAACTATGGACATATAGCAGGGTTAATTATATTATAGAAACTATGGACATATAGCAGGGTCAGACATACTATAGAAACTATGGACATATAGCAGGGTCAGTTATATTATAGAAACTATGGACATATACCAGGGTCAGTTATATTATAGAAACTACGGATGAATAGCAGGGTTAGTTATATTATAGAAACTATGGGACATATAGCAGGGTTATTTATATTATATAAACTATGGAAATATAGCAGGGTTAGTTATATTATAGAAACCTATGGACATATAGCAGGGTTAGTTATATTATAGAAACTATGGTCATAGGGCAGGGTTACTTATATTATAGAAACTATGGACATATAGCAGGGTTAGTTATATTATAGAAACTATGGACATATAGCATGGTCAGACATATTATAGAAACTATGGACATATAGCAGGGTTAGTCATTTTAAAAGATAATATGGACATATAGCAGGGTTAGTTTATTTATAGAAACTATGGACATATAGCACAGTTAGTTATATTATAGTAATTATGGACATATAGCATGGTTAGTTATATTATAGAAACTATGGACATATAGCATGGTTAGTTATATTATATGAAACTATGGACAATATATATAGCAGACTTATATATGGACCATGCTTATATACATACAGACGGTGCGTTTGATGTTTGTCTATGATCTTCTCTTGTCGTGCCCTTAATGGTTATTCTGTTGTTGCTCTGGCTTCTGCCAAGTCATTGAGTACTTACATTGTGGCTTTCTAGGCTATTTTTTTTTATATTATATTTACACGAGCATGTTTGTGTTTGACTTATATTGCCTATTGATGCTGCCTTGTTGGTTAGGAGATTAGATCATTGCGGGGAATTCTTTATTTACACTGTCCTGTTTTAATGGGATGACAGTAGGGTAAGTGTGAGGTTTGGTGCACCCTAAACCGGTTTAAACCCCCAGTGGCCTACTTTGTCACTGACTGTTCAAAGGCGGTAGCCCTATTGTCAACCCTTTTGTGTTTGTGATGTCGTTTACTTTTATTATTACTTTTGCCTTCTTGTTTGTCTGTTTGCATGTTTGTTTCTGTGTTTTGTGGTTGACTGTCCTTCTTGAATGCTACTTTCCCTGTCCGATCGTTTTTATATTTCTTAGCCATATGACACAAATTACTTACATGTAGCAGGGTTACCCATATGATGGAAATTATGTCCAAATGTAGCAGGCTTAGCCATATCACATAGATTAATTCCACATAGCTGATTAGCCACATGAAGGAAACTATGGATATGTAGTAAGGTTAGCTATGTGAATTGAATTGGGTCTTCCAGTACACCAATGCAAGAAAGGTTATATGGTGCCAAACAGGGATGAATGTGCCAGGAGTAACTATATAACGGACACAATGGACATACAGGAGGGTTAGCTATAAGAAACTATTGACATACAGCAGGGTTAGCTATATGATAGAAATTATGGATATGAAGCAGGGTTAACTATGACAGAAACTATGGATATGTAGCAGGGTGAACTATGACAGAAATGTGGATATGTAGCAGGGTTGACTATGACAGAAACTATGGATATGTAGCAGGGTTAACTATGACAGAAACTATGGATATGTAGCAGGGTTAACTATGACAGAAACTATGGATATGTAGCAGGGTGAACTATGACAGAAACTATGGATATGTAGCAGGGTTAACTATGACAGAAACTATGGATATGTAGCAGGGTTAACTATGACAGAAACTATGGATATGTAGCAGGGTGAACTATGACAGAAACTATGGATATGTAGCAGGGTTAACTATGACGGAAACTATGGATATGTAGCAGGGTTAGCTATGACAGAAACTATGGATATGTAGCAGGGTTAGCTATGACAGAAACTATGGATATGTAGCAGGTTAGCTATGACAGAAACTATGGATATGTAGCAGGGTTAACTATTACAGAAACTATGGATATGTAGCAGGGTTAACTATGACAGAAACTATGGATATGTAGCAGGAGTGAACTATGACAGAACTATGGATATGTAGCAGGGTGAACTATGACAGAAACTTATGGATATGTAGCAGGGTTTAACTATGACAGAAACTATGGATATGTAGCAGGGTGAACTATGACAGAAACTATGGATATGTAGCAGGGTTAGCTATGACAGAAACTATGGATAAGTAGCAGGGTTAACTATGACAGAAACTATGGATATGTAGCAGGGTGAACTATGACAGAAACTATGGATATGTAGCAGGGTTAGCTATGACAGAAACTATGGATATGTAGCAGGGTTAACTATGACAGAAACTATGGATATGTAGCAGGGTGAACTATGACAGAAACTATGGATATGTAGCAGGGTTAGCTATGACAGAAACTATGGATATGTAGCAGGGTGAACTATGACAGAAACTATGGATATGTAGCAGGGTTAGCTATGACAGGAACTATGGATATGTAGCAGGGTTAACTATGACAGAAACTATGGATATGTAGCAGGGTTAACTATGACAGAAACTATGGATATGTAGCAGGGTGAACTATGACAGAAACTATGGATATGTAGCAGGGTTAGCTATGACAGAAACTATGGATATGTAGCAAGGTTAACTATGACAGAAACTATGGATATGTAGCAGGGTTAGCTATGACAGAAACTATGGATATGTAAGCAGGGTTAACTATGACAGAAACTATGGATATGTAGCAGGGTTAACTATAGTATGTCTATCTCTCTCTCTCTCCTTCACATACACACAGGCACGCACACACACACTGACACACACACTGACAACACACACACACACACACCCACACACCCACCCGTAGGTGATGACCTTTTAACATTTTGCTTCACTATGCTGATCATACTAATACAACAACTTTGGACTTGAACAAAACCGAAAAGGCAATTAAATTGGATCTTTATTCAAACATTTCAATAAATATTTACATACATGTAATTACAACACATTGATTATCCATATAAGCTATTGCATACCATTCTCATAAGCAAATATATATTGCACAGGTGTTTTAGATTTTATATAAAATAACAACCAGTCAGCTGGAATCAATCAAACTTTTATACTAATAAGTTATAAAAGTCTACACAAATAATTTATAATATTGGACATTTAAACAAACAAGTTCTATTGAACATTGCAGGAAAAATCTGAACTAGTCATGTTTTATGTTTTTACAAACAAGTAGTATTGAAATAATGTATAAAAACAAGATGTATTGCCTAACAAATAATATGCTGAAAGGAAAAAGAAACACGACACGGGAATTCCTGCTATATGTTGTATATACTGCACACTTAATTCCATATATATCCCAAGGAAATCCAAGATGTTTTGGAAAGACCTTATGTAGCCATGTACCATTTCGATTAACAGCTAGCATATTGTACATACAATATATAACGGAAATTCTCGTATCGCGTTCTTTTTCCTTTTCAGTATATAAAAGTAATACTGCGGATGGATTAAAGGGACAGGAGGCAATCTAGAAGATTGAATTTTGGAGTTTTAAGGAGCACCAACACATGAAAGGTTATATGGTGCCTAACAGGAATTAACATGCCAGGATCATCCTCCATGTACATCAAGATAAAATATGGAAAACGGGCCTAGAACCGTCTCACCTGCAGAACTGCAGAGTTGCTGCAAATTCTATTGTAGACACTCCATTTATGCTGGAGCCACGTTTATTGTTTTTCTGCCACTGCTCTAGTGATTTGAGCGAGATGGCACCTGAAACAATCCAGGGGTCATGATGAAGACCTTTAATGAGCATGAACAAAAAATGATTAAATGAACATGAATTTGGGTGGTTCTACACCTCTGCCTACCCCTCCAACGAGATCTGCCGTGGCTCTATTCTTTGCCCCGGAACCACACGGGGCCAATCTAGAAGAGCGATAGGTGTCAGTCCAAATATAAATGAAAACCTACATAATGTGCTTCTGTTTGATATGAAATGTCTGCATGCATTATATTAAGCCGCATGTTACCTTTCGGTTAATTATTGTTAGCAGTGATTTTATGCCCTCGAAGGGTGGCCTATAGTATTTGCACCGTCTGTGTCCGGTCAATAACACTGACATTCCCGGCAAAATCCAGGTACATGGCTCCAAGGTCAAGGTCACACTTAGAGGTCAAAACCACTTCGGGTACATTTGTCACTTACAGTGACATTTCTTGTTTTTCTATATTTGGAAACATAGCCCATACTGTTAGATTGGGAATTACAAGCAAGATATTTCATAAAATTGGGAAACAAAACAATAAAACATTCATTTCATAATTGTATCTTTCATATTATTTACAGTAAAACATGATCAACAGCGGCATTTAAAAGAATTTCATACTCAATACTTTGATACTTTTCTGTGTGTTTTTCTTCTTCTTCTTTCAGTTGGGAAATTTTTGTCTCAAAACTGGGGCCCTGAAACAATCCAGGCCCAAAAACCCGCCCCCAATCAGACTCGTTCTTCATAAGCATACCTGTAGAGGTACAGTATGTAAAGGAAACTTGGTTTGTTTTGTTTAATTTCATTTTATGTTATTTAAATATATATACAGTTGTTCAAAGCATTAAGTAAAAATTTGCAGATCTCTCTGCATTTCCAATAAATGAATATTTCTACCAGAAAGTGAGCATTGAAAGCATTATGTTAAGAAGAAATGCAAATTAAAAAACTTTTAGTAGTACAAAACACATTTTTATAAGAAAATGTACTTTGAAAGTTTACAATAACTAAGGAATAAGTTAACCGATCTTTGAGCAACTGGGCCCCGAATGATTTTTAAATAGTTGATGGTATAAAATGAAAGAAATATGGATATTCACCGAGTCTGATATTAAAACTACTAGTAATGTGATATTCGCTTTAAAAAATGCAACCCTAAAAATTACAAATGTAAGTTTCAATTGACTGACCAGCTGCAGTACACATGCATGATTTGATTGATTGACCAGTACAAATGTATGTTTTGATTGGCTGACAAGTACAAATGCAAGATTTGATTGGCTGACAAGTACAAATGCATGATTTGATTGTCTGACAAGTACAAATGCAAGATTTGATTGGCTGACAAGTACAAATGCATGATTTGATTGTCTGACAAGTACAAATGCATGATTTGATTGGTTGACAAGTACAAATGCATGATATGATTTGTTGACCAGTACAAATGAATGATTTAATTGGCTGACCAGTACAAATGCATGATTTAATTGGCTGACCAGTACAAATGCATGATTTGATTTGTTGACCGGTACTTAGTACCAATAATCTATTTATTTATTACCCTATTTGAAAGGCTTTAAATACAATTCATCTGACAAACTGGCAATCATGGTTAATGTGACGCAGTAGAAAGATTAACGGAGTAGGTATCTTTTCAAGTCCAGGACTGTTTTTAAACAGAAGCTGTCATTCAATGTATGTGCGTTCTACGATACATATTTTGTTATTATAAACATCATGTTCTTTTTACCCTAGGCCTGAAGTAAATCATAATTTTACCTAACAAAATTTGTTCATATATTTCTAATATGTATGAAGCCTGTTTTCTCACTCTGCATATTGTAGTAATGTTAGACCCTTTCATCCCTATTAACTGCTTTGGTATGACCCAACTTAAAAAGCGAAGTTGAGTCCATTTTAAAAAGGCAGGGATGAAAGGGTTTTTGCTCATATACAATAATAATATCTACTGGTAAAAGGTTGTTTTAGTCATTATACAATTGGCTGTATGTACAGTATGACTGAAATAGGCACACAGAAATGTAATTTCATGACACAGGGGTCAGTGTAAATCTGTCATGCCATTTGGAACTCTTAATAACAAAATATTGCCAATTAAAATAACACAACAAAAATGACAGTTGTGCATCTTTTTGAGCATTGTGCCCGTTATTGTATTGTCAATCATAGTCAAAAACACTGTGATGTTTTATGCGTTTTCTTCCCCTCCGTTATAGTTTTGGGTTTTCCCAGCCGGCAGCTCCTGTGGCGCCTGAATTTCGCGACAACGATGACGAAGACATGCTCTCCAGTTGGTAACCCCGCCAGACGAGTTCATCTGTATTGCCTGTAATGTATACATGGTATTTTGTATAGTTTATTTATGTAAAAATATGATGTGTACGTCATTTAGTAATATTTCACCATTCAAAAGCGTCCATCTCATTCCTACAGAATAGGCCACATAAAAAAATGTGTGGTTCAGGTAACCCGACCGATCCTATTTTAAGGGGCCGACCCTAAAACTTTTTATGTAAAAATTAAAAAACAAACAAAAAACAAGAGGTCAATGACCTTGAAGCTCTACTGATTGATTTTGATTTCAGGAAGTAGTCGCTACAGACTTGTTGTTTTTGAAAATCTATTTTTAACCGTGGCGGCCATCTTGAATTTCCGGCCGACCTGAAATTTTGCTAAGATCAATAAGACATTAAGAGCAACATTCCTGTGAAGTTTCATGAAAATCCGTCAGGTAGTTTCAAAGAAGTAGTCGCTACAAGTTTTCATTATATAACTCTATGTAAACAAAGCAGCCATGTTTAAGGTCAAATCGAAACGATTTTCGACAAGGACCAACATCATGTCATACTGATCATTTTAGAAAAAGTCCCATATCAATATCTCTTATTGTTTTGAAGAAGTAGTCGCTACAAACTTATTTATTTTAAATCTATTTTTAGCTGTGGCGGCCATCTTGAATTTCCGGCCGACCTGAAATTTTTCTAGGATCAACTAGACATCAAGAGCAACATTCCTGTGAAGTTTCATGAACATCCGTCAAGTAGTTTCAGAGGAGTAGTCGCTACAAGTTTTTACTATATAACTCTATGTAACCAAAGATGGCCACTGGCAGCCATGTTTAACGTCGAATCAAAATAATTTTCTCACAAGGATCTACATCATGTCATGCTGATCATTTTAGAAAAAGTCCCATATCAATTTCACTTATAGTTTTCAAGAAGTAGTCGCTACAAACTTATTTTTAAAAAATCTATTTTTAGCTGTGACGGCCATCTTGAATTTCCGGCCGACCTGAAATTTTTCTAGGATCAATTAGACATCAAGAGCAACATTCCTGTAAAGTTTCATGGACAATCCGCCAAGTAGTTTCAGAGAAGTAGTCGCTACAAGTTTTTACTATATAACTCTATGTAAACAAAGATGGCCGCTAGCAGCCATGTTTAACGTTGAATCAAAAACGATTTTTGACTAGGATTAACATCATGTCATGCTGATCATTTTAGAAAAAGTCCCATATCAATATCACTTATAGTTTTTCAAGAAGAAGTCGCTACAAACTTGTATTTTAAAACTCTATTTTTAGCTTTGGCGGCCATCTTGGATTTCACATCAACATGAATTTTTGCTAGGATCAACTAGACTTTATGGGCAACATTTCTGTAAAGTTTCATGAATATCCATCCAGTAGTTTCAGCTGTGAAGTCGCTACAAATAAAAGTTTACGGACAGACGGGACAGACGGACGCCGGACGCCGCACCACGGCATAAGCTCTGCTGATCTCTGATCAGTAGAGCTAAAAACAAAAAAAACAAAACATTTTTGTGATAATGCAAAAAATCAACTCAAGGTATAGTAATTTAACATATTAAATTTCATTATCAGAATTGAATTCATTATTGAGAAGAAAAAAGAAAAGCCTACCTACCTACCCTATTTTTTTGCCAGTGTTACCTGAACCACACATATATTATTTTGTTTGGCCTAATATGTGCTACCAATCCTTCTCTAATAATTTAAGAAACTAATTGAATGTTGTTTTAACGGCTCATCAACACAGTATAGGTTATTTAGAGCCGCACAAGAGAGAGAGGAAGGATACATAGGAATCCGGGAACCCTGCCTCTACTCTTATTATCGAATAGATTCCTATGGTGCTTTAATGTGCTCGGAGGGTAAACCGATACACGGGACTGCCCGGTTTTACGTCCCCATTCGACGAACGAGGATTTAAGAAACTAACCCCACAAATAACAACAAAATTAAAACTAGAAAACCGTTTATCAAAACTCAGTCCACATGTTCAGGTCATATAATATAATGTATATTTGCAGCTTAAAAGTTTAGGTTTATTCACGGGTTCTTAAAATACCCGTGACTGAATATGCGTAAAATGAATTATGAGTTGGTAACTGTTAATTCAATGCTCAAGATTTGGGGTTCAGCCATCGCTGGTTAAAGCTGTTTATATTTATTGTGTCTATTGATTTTGCATTCTCAACGTATGTATATTGTTTAATTATATACTTTTTGGTTCGCGGAATAGCTACTTTATACTTAAACCCCTAGCATGTGTATGAAAAAGAGATTCAAGATAGATTTAAATATCTTTCTTTTTTTTCTGTTTTTGTTTTGATATCTTAAGTTTCAGCTAACACAATAATATAAATTTGTCAACTTTCCCATGTTTTGATTATAATGAACTACTTTTTGTTTTAAAAATGCTGTCTTTCACAACCCGGATACTGTTTTTTCAGCTATATTATGATAAATCTCATTTTTTCCATATTAAAATCTCGCAAAAGCTCACCTTTTTATACAACACACTGTTAAAAGATAACGAGTCAACATTTAATTATTTATTCTCCCTGTAAATGAGTAGTATTTAAAGTGTTCAGGTAGGGCCATAGCTCCCAGGAAATTTGTTTACATAATCTATAGTCTAGTATTATCCCAAATCTACACAGTATTAACCCAAATTGACACATTATCCCAGATCTAAACAGTATTAACCCAAATCTACACATTATCCCAGATCAACACAGTATTAACCCAAATCTACACATTATCTCAGATCTACACAGTATTAACCCAAATCTACAAATTATCCCAGATCTACAGTATTAACCAAAATCTACACATTATCCCAGATCTACACAGTAGTAACCCAAATCTACACATTATCCCAGATCTACACAGTATTAACCCAAATCTACACATTATCCCAGTTCTACACAGTATTAACCCAAATCTACACATAATCCCAGATCTACACAGTGTTAACCCAAATCTACACATTATCCCAGATCTACACAGTATTAACCCAAATCTACACATTATCCCAGATCTACACAGTATTAACCCAAATCTACACATTATCCCAGATCTACACAGTATTATCCCAAAGAGACACATCCCAGATCTACACAGTATTATCCCAAAGTGACACATCCCAGATCTACACAGTATTATCCCAAATCGACACATCCCTGACCTACACAGTATTATCCCAAATTGACACATTATCATAGACCTACACAGTATTATCCCAAATCTACACATCCCAGACCACAGTATTATCCCAAATCGACACATCCCAGACCTATACAGTATTATCCCAAATCTACACATCCCAGACCTACACAGTATTATCCCAAATCGACACATCCCAGACCTATACATGATTATCCCAAATCTACAATTATCCACAAATCCAAAATGGACACATTATTCCAGATCTAAACAGTATTATCCCAAATCTACACATTATCCCAGATCTACACAATATTATCCCAACATATTATCTCATATCTACATAGTATTACCTCAAATCTACACATAATCCCAAATTTACATAGTATTATCCCAAGTCTACACATTATCCCAGATCTAAAATCGACACATTATTCCAGATCTACACAGTATTATCCCAAATCTACACATTATCCCAGATCTACACAATATTATCCCAACATATTATCTCATATCTACATAGTATTATCTCAAATCTACACATTATCCCAAATCTACATAGTATTATCCCAAGTCTACACATTATCTAATATCTACATAGTATTATCCCAAATCTAAACATTATCCCATAGCTACACAGTATTATCCCAAATCTACACATTATCCCAGATCTACATAGTATTATTTCAAGTGATGTCTACATAGTATTATCCCAAATCTACATAGTATTATCCCAAATCTACACAGTATTATCCCAAGTGATGGCTACATAGTATTCCCAAATCTACAAAGTATTATCCCAAATCTACACAGTATTATCCCAAATCTACACAATATTATCCCAACACATTATCCCATATCTACATAGTATTATCCCAAATTTACACATTATCCCAAATCTACATAATATTATCCCAAGTCTACACATTATCCCAGATCTACACATTATTAACCCAAGTCTACACATTATCCCAGTTCTACATAGTATTAAATCAAGTCTACACATTATCCCAGATCTACATAGTATTATCTCAAGTGACGTCTACATAGTATTATCCCAAATCTACACATTATCCCAAATCTACATAGTGTTATCCCAAATTTACACATTATCCCAAATCTACATAGTATTATCCCGTCTACACATTATCCCAAATCTATATAGTATTATGCTAAATCTACACCTTATCCGAGATCTACATAGTATTATCCCAAATCTACACATTATCCCAAATCTACATAGTGTTATCCCAAATTTACACATTATCCCAAATCTACATAGTATTATCCCATCTACACATTATCCCAAATCTATATAGTATAATGCTAAATCTACACATTATCCCAGATCTACATAGTATTATCCCAAGTCTACGCATTATCCCAAATCTACGTAGTATTATCCCAAATCTACACATTACCCCAGATCTACATAGTATTATCCCAAGTCTACATATTATCCCAAATCTACATAGTATTATCCCAAGCCTACACATTATCCCAAATCTACATTGTATTATCCCAAATTTACACATTATCCCAAATCTGCATAGTATTATCCCAAGTCTACACATTATCCCAGATCTACATAGTATTATCCCAAGTCTACGTATTATCCCAAATCTACACATTATCCCAAATCTAAATAGTATTATCCCAAGTCTACACATTATCCCAAATATACATAGTATTATCCCAAATCTACACATTATCCCAAGTCTACACATTATCCCAGATCTACGTAGTATTATTCCCGATCTACACATTATTATCCCAAATATATGCATTTTCCCAAATTTACACAGTATTATCCCAAATATACACTGTAATTATCCCAAATAGACACAATAATTATCCCAAGTCTACACAACATTTGTCTCAACATCTTTGAATACTCAAACCTACATTCTTCTGAGATAGAGAAATATGCCGCCAATAATCAGAACGATAAACACGATGCCGGCCACGACAGCTGCGGTAATGCCAACGTTGCTGCTACTGGATCCCGAGGATGAGGATTGTGCACCCTGCTGGGCCGCTGCTCCACTGCCAACTGTGGAACAAAACAGTAGAGTAAGAAACAGAAGATGAAGAACTCTGTTTATACTTAAAGCCCTTGGACGATACAATTCACCATGAGATCAATATAAAACAGTCAATGGCAAACAGTTCATTTAAAACAAACATACATGTAGAAAATAACCCTTGTCAATGAATTTCATGTTTGTTCATATATCAAAAAAATGCAATCATTTTTTTAAGCAGGATGGATGTGCATGTTGCACGGAGCAGTACAATTTTATACACTAAATCATTTTCTCCTTTCACTTTCGTATATCATTTTGTCTACTTCTAATGCAATATTTGACGTGAAATTCTGTGCAATTTTGACGCTGCTGTACGACGTTAATGACGCCATTTCCTGAAATTTTCAACATCATAGCTGTACATGCTCCAGAACTACGAAAAAACAGGAATGGTGTTGTGAAACAAAACCATAAAACAGGACATCGGTTGGAGACACGTAGCAGCGAACGGCTATAAAAGCTTGTGTAAAATTAGGAAAACCGCAAAGGCAAACATATAAGCAGATAGAAAATGCTGGAATGGGACTGAGAGTTTGTAGAACTTTAATATGTAAATGGCTCAAGCAATTCGCGAAGGTTGGAAGTCAACTGAATATGATCAGAGATGTGCAAGGACACTTAGTATGAGCAAATCATTGCCATAGAGAGTAAAAGTGTTACTTTATGAAAACAGATGATTGTCTGTGTGTAATCTTGCCAGTACTTTAGATGTGGGAAATGCCACTGTTCATAGACTATTACAGAAGGACTCGAACATTAGAATGCATTTCCGCAGGTGGGTAGTATTTTGAAAAGCGCTGAAAATGAACAGTTACAGAGAATGTGAAAGCTTCCTTGCAACGTCATGTATGTCCACGTTTTGCTCCGTCAGCATGACACACGTGATAAGAGAACACTTAGAAACAGGACCGTTTTGATAGTATTGTGAAATTATATGACCTGAGAGAGCAAAACTGATAGTTTCTGATGATGTATTTTTTTTTTTTATCTCTATGGTCATAACACAATTATAAGATCAGTACAGACTTCTGGAGCAACCCTCGTAATCAACAATTAAGATTAAGAACAACTGAAAACACATATTAGTAAACACAATTAGTAAACACAATTAGTAGACACAGTTAGTAAACACAATTAGTGGATGCAGTTAGTAGACACAATTAGTAAACACAATTAGTAGACATAATTAGTAAACACAATTAGTAGACACAATTAGTAAACACAGTTAGTAAACACAATTAGTAGACACAATTAGTAAACACAATTTGCTTTGAACTATTCAAATAATTATTATTAATGATTTTTAGATATGCAAATTTTGTAGAAAACCTAAAGAGATGCTGCAAGTTTAAAATAAATCAAGATTTGTATGTGTCCCTTTAAGTTACTTAGAGCCACTCCCAGGGGAATCCAGGGTCATCTCACTCTTACTATCAAACAGATTCCACCATTTCTTTTAATTTACATTTTCCGCTGACAGACTCCAGGTGGCACCTTCTGGTCAACGTTCCTTTCCAAGAGATGAAGGCGTGAGAGAAAAGTGACCTGCTCTATGTCACAGGTAAATTGCTCTTTGGTGGCAACTCAAAATTGCAAAACGATCTATTACAAGGCAAGTTAACCTAAATTTTATTTCAATGCATTTACCGAAAAAATGGGGAATGTGGATGTTATACATATATTTTAAACTGCATTTACCGGTAATCATTTAGTCAATTGATTATTCACCATATAATCATTACCCCCACCTCACCCCTCCGCCACCCTCCTCCTCCTCCCATTTTATCCATGCATTTCTGGAGAAAGCGATAAATTTACAATGATACTCGAGGATGTGCTGCTACCTGCATATATAGGATAATTTACGTTGATGGCAAATAAAACGGTTGAAGAAAAACACCGTGCCTCATCTGGATCTCTAAGGGGTCTCTGGATTGCCACACCAGCACTCTTAACACCTCAGCCATCGAGGACACATGGTTGACAATGGATAAAACACCCTGTCCGTTCTGAGTCGTGACTTACCTGTATTACTACTACACACGATGGCCTGCCCGGACCAGGTACCATCCCTCATACACATTCTGGAGTCGGTTCCCTGTGCTCTGTAGTAGCCTGCCTGACACTGTTGTTGACACGTGCTGGCAAAATTGTATGGGGCTGAGCACCCCGAGATTGTGGCGAACTGAGGGGCACTTAGCAGGGGACACGTTACCGCTGGAATGTACATTTGAAAATGGATTACAATAATTATAATTATACAAGGGTTCGACACTGGAGTTTACATTGATAAACCAGTCCAGACGAGGGTTTCCATGACATTGGAGGTTACAACTGATAAACCAGTCCAGACGGGGGTTTCCATGACATTGGATGTTACAACTGATAAACCAGTCCAGACGAGGGTTTCCATGACACTGGAGGTTACATTGATAAACCAGTCCAGACAAGGGTTTCCATGACATTGAGGGTTACAATTGATAAACCAGTCCAGACGAGGGTTTCCATGACATTGGAGGTTACATTGATAAACCAGTCCAGACGAGGGTTTCCATGACATCGGAGGTTACACTGATAAACCAGTCCAGACGAGGGTTTCCATGACATTGGAGGTTACAATTGATAAACCAGTCCAGACGAGGGTTTCCATGACATTTGAGGTTACATTGATAAACCAGTCCAGACGAGGGTTTCCATGACATTGGAGGTTACATTGATAAACCAGTCCAGACAAGGTTTATTTGACATTGGAGGTTACATTGATAAACCAGTCCAGACGAGGGTCTCCATAAACGATTTACATTTTTTATAGTTAAATCTCAAATAATGAAAATCATTTTGACAGTCAGGGGTGTAATTTTGTAATTTTGAAATAACATGTTTGATTTTTTTCAAAATAATTTCAGATATGCATTCATTTTCATAAATTTTTAACTCTTTTTATCCAAACCAGAATTTTCCTGTAACATATCATATTTTTCTGCAGTTCTTTTATCTTTGTAATTTACCATTTCTTCTATTACACACTGTTAAAAAATCTTCTATACAATCTCTTAGAGATGCTACATAACAAAATTGGTAATTAATTGACCCGAGGGCAGTCATACCAATTGGTGCCATCATTATTGAATTAGATGGTCAAGTTGTTTGTTGAAAGGATTTATTGACTGGGCTTTATTACTGCAACAACTTGTTTTATTAAGATAACATATTTGTTCAAGAAAATATCCTAAGCAAGTTATTTTACCAAAAGTAAGAGAAATGACTCTTACTCTGTCAATGGGAAATAAGTTTGTTCTTGAATATAACTTGTTTCAGTTATTTCAACAAGAAGGGTGTTCCACGGAACACTTGTGTTGTCTGCCATGTGCTTATGGCCAGTAATGAGCTTGGTTAGTTTACAAGTTAAAGTTTTATGAAAAGGGTATTTGGAGTTTTAATTTTTATGAACAAAGGTCAATTACTATTTAAGTTATGGACAAGGTTTGGTTGCAGGTTAAAGTGTGATGGACGACGATGACGGACGAAGTGTTCCCTAAAACAAGTTACATCTCTGACTGTTTGACTCTACTAAAGTAGTAACTGAGTGCGATTGGTCAACTATGTTATATCAGGAATACAGGGCCTTTTAACCTATTTAAGTTTGGTTCCAAATCTGACCTCTTCCCAATTGCAAAAATCTCTATTTTTTCCCAATTCTGGGGGGAAAAAATCGCAATCTTAAAAAAAAACAAGAAGCAGTCCGAGGGCCGGCCATAGTCCCCTACCGGGTGTTGTGCTGGACACGTCGTTGCATCGTGGGACATTTGTGCCAAGTTATTTCAAAATCCCACGATGCATGACAAAGTTACAGCCCGGACAAGCCTATTTCTAACTTTAACCTCCAAGTGTGACCTTGACCTTTAAGCTACGGACCTGGGTCTTGCGCGTGACATGCCGTGTCATTATGGTGAACATTTGTGCCAAGTTATTTCAAAACAGCCCGGACAAGCCTATTTCTGACCTGTTCTAAACAAAAGACCTGAAGACAAAAACATTATAATGATTTTGTTACGACTGACTTCTTAATAAACTAGCAACTATCTGAAATATATATTTAATTGTATCATGGTCATTATTGTGTCAGAGGTCACCATTGTGTCAAGTCATCATTGTTGTGTCAGAGGTCATAGTTGTGTTAGAGGTCAAAGTTGTGTCAGAGGGCATCATTATGTCAGAGGTCATAGTTATGTCAGAGGTCATTGTTGTGTCAGAGGTCATATTTGTGTCAGAGGTCAGTATTGCATCAGAGGTCACCGTTGTGACAGAATCATCAAACTTACCTAGACAAGAGAGGCCAACCCCTGTCCACACGGGAATTTTGTTGGAGTCCAACGTGCATGAGATCTGTCCATTATGGCTGGGGTCACTGAGCGTGAAGCCTGGGTTACAGGCCAGTACACAGGTGGCGCCATAGTAGCCCATACAGATGCCTGTCATAATGAAGCCATTTTTTGGAGCTGAACGCACAGGGCATTTTTGCACTGAAGGTAAATAAGAAAAAATGGGACATCTGTTCACTGGAGATTAAAAAGAGGGTAATTTAAAACGTTTCTGGAAAATATGAGTGTAATTTAGCACAGGACATCTGTTCATTGGAGATAAAAATGAGGATTATTTGGTTTAAACATATTTTTACAACATATATATATTGGTACAGTACATAATTAATAGGATTTGAACGAAAAACTTTTTTTATAGATTTCCTCTCCTTGGTATTTGTCAAATGCAATTGATGTTGGCGGTAAATACAAATTAACATCAATATGACAATAGTTTATATAGTAGTATTATATAGTCAGAAAGACAGAAAACGTAAAGAAAAGTGAAGATGTCATAGGGAGAAGAAAAAACAACAACAAAAAAAAAACAGCAACAGGAAAATCTTTGGTTAGGGCGGGGCATAGGGACGAGGACGTGTTACAGTTGACAAAATGTTAACAGCTAATAGAACTCCTCAATAAGAAAGGTAGTGAAATCATTTTCGTAACTAATTAGAACCATTTGCTTGCTAGTAGATATATATGCACAGCTTCAAGTAACGCCACATTTGTTTGGTATGAGACCGATGAATCTCCAAAAAGAATTGTTTTAAGTCAAACTGTGCACAACAGTTCTAGAGCATGCATTAGTTCATCTTGTCTAGTTTGATATATCGGTCAATTGAAGAAAAAGTGATGCATGTTTTCAATTCCGCCACAGCGACATAGTGGAGAATCAACTATGTTCTTTAAGAACAAATCGTGATTTAATGAACTACAATTCATGCGCAGACGAGTATGGAGTAACTGCACTCTTCTACTGCCATAGTAATAATATTTAGGAGGCCGCGTAATGTCACGTTTCAGGTAATTTTTCGAATGAGGTTAATGATACCATATTTCTTACATCTAGTGGGAGTTTGTTCAATTCGCAAACAATTGAAGGATCAAAGGAGTTGCGGTAAAGATTAGTTGATTCACTAACTAGTGGTGAAACTAAATTTGAAAGGTATGGAGGATAGCATGATTTATCATTTTGTGAAAAAGTATAAGCTTATGTTTAGTTCGACGAGATTCAAGGCATTCCCAGCATGATTCTTGTTTTAGCTTATGGATAGAAACTAGCTTAGTGGTGCCTGTGGTTATCGAGTTCTAGTTTTTCATTTTGTGTACAATTATCCCAGTTGACATCAGCATACTCTAAGATAGGTCGGATAAAAGATATATAAGTAATTTCCAGTGATTTTTTATCAAGTTGAAATTTTAGTTTCCTCATTATATGTATTCGCGATCATGCTTTTTTTAAAACGTAATTGATGTGTGTGTGCCAGGAGCAGTCATTGGAAAGAAAAACACCTACAACAACTTATATTTGGTGGTTATCCATAATTAGTGGTGGATGGAAAGGTTTGTTTACTTTTCTTGATATTAACTGTTTTTGATGTAACAAGCCATGTTTTTGCTCAGTCAGTTATTTTTTCAATATCACCATTTAAAACATTAGCTGTAGCTTGCTGTTATGGTCGACAACAAGAAAGAGACTAGTGTCATCAGCAAATAAACGAATATTCAAATTAATGTTATCAACAATGTCATTTATGTAAACAAGAAATAATAGTGGTCCTAAAAAGGACCCTTGTGGGACACCAGCATTTATTTTATTCCACTTGGATTTTGAACCAGGTATTACAATATTTTGTCGCCTGTTCTCAAGGTAACTAGACAATAATTGTAAAAGGTCATTAGAAATTCCCGCTGCTTTTAGCTTGATAAGAAGAGCTTTATGCCAGACTCGGTCGAATGCTTTACTGATATCGAAAAATATTACATATTTCTTTGCCCGCATCTAAAGCTTGACAAAAAGCATTGTAGGGATATGTTAACTGATTTACTGTTGAATCACCAGGAATAAATCCTGACTGAAAAGCAGAAAGAAAATTATTGTCTCGAAAAAAATTAAAGAAGTGTTTACATAAAGGGTACTTATTTCGTTGGCCCACTCTCGTAGGACACGGTTGTTAATCTCATCAGGACCCATTGCTTTACCTAGTGGAAGCCATTTAAGATCTGAGAAAACTTCTAGCTGAGTTAGGGAAAATATTTCAAGAGAGGACTGAGTGTTAGCATATGGAGGTATGGGGGGAGTAATATTTGCATCATTAATCAGTGTCTGTTCTTGGAAAAAATTGTTCAGCAAGTTAGCCTTTTCTTAGTTATCCGTTACTATAGTTCGGTTATTGTTGTTTAATGGGGGAATGGATGGATGTTCGCTCGATGTTATGAACATTTTAAGAGTCTTCCACCAGACTTTGGATGAGAGAGTGGAACTTTTAAGTTTATCGAAAAGGCTGTCGTATTTGATTCGCATGTTAGTAAAACAGTTTCATTTCTTAATTGTTTAAATGTGTCCCAATGATGGGTAAGTTTTTTTCTTTTAGCTTTCCTGTAAGCCCGTTTTCTTACTTTAATTCTGCGCTTGATATCGTTATTGATCCACAAGTTTATTGGGAATAAAGCGTTCACTTAGAGTAATAATTGTTTTAGAAATATTTCTATCATAAATATTGACATCATTGTTAATTAATTCATTCCACTGGATTTGAGATGCTTTCAGTCACATTTGGTCATAATCCCAATTTAAAATCATTTAAAAAGTTTGTGAAAAATAAGAGAGTTATTTAGCACGACATCTGTTCACTGGAGATTAAAAAGAGGGCACTTTAAAAAGTTTGTGGACGATAAGAGGGTAATTTAGCACCCGACATCTGTTCACTTGAGATAAAGATGGGTATCATTCAAAATGTTTGTGGAAAATAAGAGGGTAATTTAGCATGAGACATCTGTTCACTGGAGTTAAAATGAGGGTAATTTAAAAAGTTTGTGGAAATTAAGAGGGTAATTTAGCACAAGACATCTTTTCACTGGAGTTAAAATGAGAGTAATTTAAAAAGTTTGTGGAAAATAAGAGGGTAAATTAGCACGAGACATCTGTTCACTGGAGTTAAAAAGAGGAAAAAATAACTAAATGTCATTTAAATTAATATTCTACAATAATGAAAGTACCGGTATGTAGGTTACTTCGCATGATAGCTAATCTACCTGTTCTGGAAATGTTAATAACATTTTTCGGCTTGATTTGATTTTAATACACTTTGTTCAACATCCTGGATCCATTTTGTATTGTTTTGTTTTTAAGGTATGGTGGCTGGGCCCTTCAAAAAGGGAAAAATGGTGTTGTAAACCTAAAATAGGGGAAGAATTATTCGAGTTTTCTTTATGGGGAGAATTTTTCAAAAACAATTTAAGGGGAGAATATTCGATTTTTTTTTTTTTTCATTTCGGTCTTTTATTTAATATTCTAACACGACCTCTACAATCTTTCATATACACGAAGAAGGGAGACAGCTGTATGTTATTCTACGATAAAATACAGCTGTTCCATTAATTTCCCGCGTATATTTCATCTGTTGTCACGAAGACAAACCGAACAGTAATTTTAATGAAATGTTAATTACAACAAAATTGCCATTCTCCCAAACTGTGCACACTCCGGATATAAACCCATCATATGCACATGTACATATAACATTAATAAGAATCTTGAACAAGATGAGAACGTTTGACGTCATACAGCGCAAGCTATATGACGTAAGCAATGACAATTGTTTGTCACGTGAAAACTAGTGCATTGAAATGCAGAACTTTGCATACGGAGGCGCCCAATGGAACAGCCTGTAAACATAGCAGCCTGATAACCTTGACCTCCGAGATAATATATAGTGCCCCAACAATAGCGTAAATAATGGGGTAATTGTTGTGTTAGAATCGAAATAATAAATACGGACCTGTATTTTATCGGTGAATAAAATACAGTTAGTCGTTCGGATGCGAGAACTTAAATCACTCGTGCTAACGCACTCGTGATTTAATTACTACGCATCGGAACTCCTAACTGTATTTTATTCACCGATAAAACACAGGTACTTATTTATTATTTCTTAACTAAATTTACATCAGAAACATGTTTCATGGACATGCTATGGATGGTCTAATAAAATACTAACACTTACACACATTATAATAAAAAACAAATAATGGTTTGTTTTTTCATTTTTCAACTTTAATAATTTAGCCTACCTATGACTGTGACTGTGAAGCTGCATGTGGATGTGAGCCCACCCTTGTCCGACGCCATCACGTTGACACCATAGACACCCGCCGGTAACGTCATGCCAGACTTCATACTCTGGAAAAGCGTGGGAGCCACTCCGGAGTTGTCGGTGGCTGTGATTGCCGGCCACTGGGCAATCACTGTCCGTTTATATTGGGCCGCGGTCAGTGTTTGGTCACCGGGGCAGGTGAGTGTTGGTGGTGTCATATCTAGAAATGGCAGTCGTTATAATGAATAGGCACATAGGATGATCTAATACTTTAAAGGGACACACTGTAATCTTGAAATTAGCACCTCAGTATCATTTTGAATTTAAACATACCAATGTTTGTTTGTATGGTGTTTTATGTCATTTTCAACACATATGGTGTAATCAATACTTTTGTGGTGGAGGCAGACCACCCACATATCTTGGGTAGAACCAGTACTGTATACCTCCCATTATCCGTAAGAATCGACACTTCCTCACTTACATGTCGAGCTACCAGTGGGATTCGAACCCGCAGCAGTGAGAGATTTAAATATATTATTGGTGCAAAAAAACAACTAATAGGCTGCCACAAGTTTTAAACAAAACAAGATTGCCGTGTGACCCTTTTATCATTCTCATATAGAAGATTCCTAGAAGCTAATCTCTGTCAGTGCCATTATTAAAGTAGCTATCCCGCCAATAACAGCCCAAGTTTACAACATTTACACCATTCCTAAACCTACTGATGATGAGGTACATATAAAACTTATTGTTACATATTTTTAGAATCCAAACTCTATAGACATAATATAAACAGCTTTAACCAGCCAAGCCAAACCCCAAAACTGGAGCGCTGAATAAGAGTTACCAACTCAAAATTCATTTCACGCATATTCAGTCACGGGTATTTCAAGAACCCATGAAAATTCTATACTGCACATAAGACCTGAACACCTGGATAGAATTTTGATAAATGGTTTTGTAGTGTAAGTTTGTCGTTATTTGGTGGGTTAGTTTCTTTAAATAAATGTGATGCAAACAGAGTGGCACTGATTGCAACGTCACACTAATAGCAGCAGCAGCAGCAGCAATAATTGTATAAACTCTTAAGGATGCATCAATAGTTGTGTCTATCACATCAAATGGTTTCTGGAGTTTATTGTCATGGCATAAATAGCATAATAAACATTAACGACGTCATGATAAGAGACACTTTTTGTGATGTAATGTAAATCTTTAATTCATGACACTAACAGCAGCAGCAGCAGCAGTAGCAGCAGCAGCAGCAGCAGCAACACTTGAATAAACTCTTAAGGACACATCAATATTTGCGGTTTTGAGAGTTTAATAAAGTCATGGCATAAATACCATAATAAACATTAACGATGTCATGTTACGACACACGTTTGATATTATGTGACGTAATCTTTAATTCGTGCAATTATATTATTGATTTAATACAAACTCATTGGCAAAAGTACTATGATGTTCAGCAAGGCGTCGCATCATATCATGTTTTCAAACTCATGCAATAAAAATGATAAATCAGCACTCATGTAACATCTACTTTCTATTAGCTAGTAACTACTGGTGATGTACCGATTAATCGATTGTAACCGATCATCAGTTATTAGGCATCCGATTAGGATAATCGATTATGAAAGTCTATAATCGATCATCGCTAAAGTGTAAACAATGCACTTAAATTAATGTTAAAAA
Organism: Cyrtodaria siliqua; assembly: GCA_037043455.1. NCBI lineage: Eukaryota > Metazoa > Mollusca > Bivalvia > Adapedonta > Hiatellidae > Cyrtodaria > Cyrtodaria siliqua. The sequence goes on from JAWPHD010010000.1 coordinate 24,418, forward strand.
TAGAAAATAACATGATTATCCAGGAGACAAGTTAGGAAAAATGTGAAAATGAGCAAATACACAAATAAATAAAATGAGCAAATACACAAATAAACATATAAAATTATATATATATCAAATGGAATTAATATACAGATTAAAATAAAATAACAATGGCATAAGAAACAAGACAGGAAAGAACACAAACTTAAAAATAAATTTTCTAAGTTCAAGGCCTGAAACCCAGATTAACACGCACATATTATACTTCATACTGACTAACCGATTACAACTGATGATTGACTAGTAACAATGAACCGAATGTAACCGATGATCGATTGTAAATTTCAACCAATTGCCCATCACTAGTAATACAACAGTTTAGTAGCAACATCAGCAATATGAGTAGAATCTATTTGACGCTATGACCTTTTCTTTTAAGCAATTTGTTGCTGAAAGAGTTATATCAAGTCGATACAAGACTGAGGAAATATTAGAACGGCATACCTCTGCAGATTAGCGGTGCCCCATAGTTACTCCACTGTCCGTTACCATAGCACGTCAACTGCGTGTTGCCAGCATACTGGTATCCTTGGCTACAGACTATGTTACACACCTGACCCGGCTGCGATGCACCTGCCGTGCACGAGGCATTTGTGATGGTACCCCCTACCATTCCTGTCAATGCAGGACACGGTCGAGCTGGGAACAAGAAATGGGAATAATAATGAAACCTAGCGAATAAGTCTTACTTATGCACATACAGGTTAGTCTGTCAATAAATCAGGGTCAACAATTATGGTAGTCAATTAGGGGCTAAATGAGATTGCCTCCGGAAGGGGCCTAACATATAACGTTCTTTGTATACCAAAATGACAGTGTCCCACAAAAGAATCATCTTAGAAAACCAACAGAAAAGTCTTCCAATAAAATATACAAAGGGCATGTTTACCAGCAAAATGTTACTGAATTTTACTATTCTGGAGCAGTGAGCATGCACGCATTTTGCCTAAATCAATTTTGCGCTTTTTTACACTTCCTATGGTTTGCAATACATTGTTATTTCTTGTTCAGTCCGGTGTGGTTTCGGGCCGAGAATAGGACCACTGCAGATACCGTTAGAGGGGTAAAAATAAACAAATTTATATTCTATTTTGTCATTTTTTGTCATGCTCATGTAATGGTCTTCATCATGATCCCTGTACTGGTACCACTAGAGTGGTGGCAGAAAACAATTAACGTGGCTCCAGCGTAAACGGAGTGTCAACAACGAATCTGAAGCAACTCTGCAGTTCTGCAGGTGAGAAGGTTCTAGGCCCATTCTCCATATTTTATCTCAATTTAAACTGAGAATGAGCCTGGCATGTTCATTCCCGTTAGGCGTCATATAACCTTTCATGTCCTGGTGTACTGTAAAACTCATTTCAACTCAACTCAGTTTTTCAGCAAATTTATTAATAGTGTTATGAAATTTATGTTTGTTAATAAGATGATGTATGTTTTCAATGTAAATGTACATACAACAATTAAATATTCATCAAAACCATTATTAATCGCCATGTTCATCATCATCATCCACACCATCACCACCACAACCACCACCACCATCATTGTTAACATATTCACCATTACCATCACCACCATTAACATCATCATCATCAATACTGTCCACCACAACCACCACCACCATCATCATCATCATCATATTCACCATTACCATCACCACCACTACCATCATCATCATCATTATCACTACCATCCACCTCCATCCTCATCACCACCACTACCGTTATTATCACCACCACCATCTTCATCATTGTCATCATCACCATCACCACCACTACCGTTATTATCACCTCCACCATCTTCATCATTGTCATCATCACCATCACCACCACTACCGTTATTATCACCACCACCATCTTCATCATTGTCATCATCACCATCACCACCACTACCGTTATTATCACCTCCACCATCTTCATCATTGTCATCATCACCATCACCACCACTACCATCATCACCACCATCCGGCTCCAGCACCACAACCACACTCACCACCACCATAACTAGCTACTTACAGTTGCCACAGTTGATACCGTCTCCCTGCAGACTCAGCCCTGTGGGACAGATACATTTCCTACTGCCAGCCCCGCTCGGTATACAGATGTGACTACAGCCCCCATTTCCGTTAGTACAGCCATTCACACCTAGAACAGACGCAAAATAAATCTTCAATTATTCTTTCTTAACTCGAAAAAACATGGCTTCTTACTTTTATAGTTTATATTTAGTTTTATGTTGTTGTTGTTACAGATGTTATGCGTTAACTGACGGATAATGATAATTGTCATACTGCGAAGAAAATTCTCAGGATTTCATTGGCCAATGCGCCGTGAACATAGCGCCGTGAACATAGGACAAATTCCCCGTAGGTACCCCATTACTCGAATACACAAAAACAAAATGGCGACGATAACGTTGCCGATTCGTTTTGGAAACCGTCGATTGTTTCCTTACTATCGCTTTTTACCATGTGTAAAAGTCTGAAATAATCGTAAGTGTATTTTTTTGGCAATTTTACAGATAATAAACATTAACATAGTGATAAAATATGTTTATTTTATTAAAAAATCTGCCAAATTTAACGACGTTAGAACGATGACTTCACGAAAATAAACTAAGTCTAGTTAGAGGCACGTTACGGGAAATTGGCGCACTAAAAATGAAATCGTGTTTTTCAATATTCAGGCAGGGAATGTGATCCCATGTCCCTGTCTAGAATCCTAATAACTAATAACTGCTCACTGAACTCATTGATCGAGGTTCTGGAAACATCACATGTATAGTTTTACCTGTAGGCCCAACTCCATTCCTGTGTACATGTATGTCATTCAGCCTACCAAAGCCAGAAGGCCCCACAGGGGTACTGGATCCTCCAGTGATGGGCACACTCAATACTGTACTGTAAACAAGAGTTGTGAAATGAATTTTTGTCTATCATTTTGGTAAAAATATATAGCAAACTTTTTGTATGTATATTTAATTTATTCTTACATATGATATCATACAGTGCATAATAAATGTTCCTTTGTCAATACTTTATTTAAGTTGTTTGTTATGTTGCGCTTTTATCAAATTCATACTTTTTCATTCCAGAGATGTTGAGATTTTTTATATTATTTTCAGAAGTTGATAAAATGTGTTACTCGGTTTTTATCCTTAGGTTCTGTAGTAAAATAAAAATCTGTGGCAGAGTAGAAGATGATAATTTTCAAGATTTTAAAAGATACATATATTGAGTAAATTTGCATGAATATGCATGAAATATGCAGGCTTTTAAAAGAATCACTCTGTAGATACCTTAATTTTAAAGTAAACTTGGTTGAACATCAAGGATAAAGACCGAGTTTATCACCTACCAGAATGTATTGGTATGTCTTATTTCTGTCACTGATTGGTCAGTTATTTTTGATGATGCTCTATCAAAATCATGAGATTGATCATAAAACATTGTTGGCTTGCTGTTTCCTTATTTACCTTCCCACTAAAAAAGGCACTACCCAAAAGTTATTATAACAATTCTAGATCAACAATTTTGTTGTTACTATTTGTAGAATATTTTTAAAACCTTTAAACAAATATAAAGTTTATAAATCAAATTCGAAACTCTAGTTAAGTAAAAATGCCAGTGCATAAATAATGCCAACAGCAAATCAAGGTTGGTAACTTTGCAGCAACTCTTGGGAGATTCATAGTAACAATATGTCAGAGTGCACATACTGACAACAACCAATCAGGGCATGTACACTCTAGCTGCCAGTTTGTGTAGTAGTGGGGAAGATTCATAGTAACAATATGTCAGAGTGCACATAGTAGCAACAACCAATCAGAGCATATACTCACTCTAGTTGCCAGTTTGTGTACTAGAGAGGAAGATTCATAGTAACAGTATGTCAGAGTTCACACAGCAGCAACAACCAATCAGAGCATGTACTCACTCTATCTGCCAGTTTGTGTAGTAGTGGGGAAGATTTATAGCAACAATATGTCAGTGTGCACAGTAGCAACAACTAATCAGGGCATGTACTTACTCTAGCTGCCAGTTTGTGTAATAGTGGCTAAGATTCATAGTAACAATATGTCCGAGTGCACAGTAGCAACAACCAATCAGAGCATGTACTCACTCTAGCTGCCAGTTTGAGTAGTAGTGTGGAAGATTCATAATAACAATATGTCAGAATGCACGCAGTGGCAACAACTACCTGACCAGAACATGTACTCACTCCAGCTGCCAGTTTGTGTAGTAGATAGGAAAATTCATAGTAACAATATGTCAGAGTGTACACAGCAACAACAACCAATCAGAGCATGTACTCATTCTAGCTGCCAGTTTGTGTAGTAAACAGTAGCAACAACCAATCATAGCATGTACTCACTCTAGCTGCCAGTTTGTGTAGTAGAAAGGAAGATTCATAGGAACAATAGGTCAGAGTGCACATAGTGGCAACAACCAATCAGGGCATGTACTCACTCTAGCTGGCAGTTTGTGTAGTAGATAGAATTGAATTGAATGTTGTTTAACGGCTCATCAACACAGTATAGGTTATTTAGAGCCGCCCCAGAGAGAGGGGAAGGATACATAGGAATCCGGGAACCTGCCCTACTCTTATTATCGAATAGATTCCTATGGTTCTTTAACGTGCTCGGAAGATAGACCGATACACGGGACCGCCCGGTTTACGTCCCCATCCGACGGACGAGGCTAAGGTAAAGTGTCTTGCCCAAGAACACACCGACGGAACTCAGTGGCACCACGGAGGATTGAACCCGGGGCCTCCGGTTACAAATCCGCCGCGCTAACGACTGCGCCACGCCAGCCCCTTGTGTAGTAGATAGACATATTCATAGGAACAATATGTCTCAGTGCACACAGTGGCAATAACTGATCAGAACATGTACTCACCTTCGCTGCCAGTCTGTGTAGTAGATAGTATTCTGGGAGAGTGCCATTCCATAGTAATGTGCAGCGAGATCACTGTGTATGACATGTCGGTTAGAGCCGTCGAGACTGGCATATTCTATACGGTTAGTGCTGGCATCGGCCCAGTAGATTTTGGCTCCTGTGAATGCAGAAAAAGAAATGTCACTGTAAGTGACAAATGCCTCCGAAGTGGTTTTGACCATTGAGCTCTAAGTGTGACCTTGACCTTGGAGCCACGGACCTGGACTTTTCACAAAACAAATCGTCTTGTTGTGGAGAGCATTTGTGTCAAGTTATTTGAAAATTCGTCCAGGAATGTCAGAGTTACTGACCGGACACGATTGTACGGACGGACTGACGGACGGATTGACGGATGGTGCAACTACTATATGCCTCTCTTCAGAGGCATAAAAAAGAAAAAGAAAAGTATGTTACAAACATTATATCCAGAAATGCTAAAAGGGATGGAAGCAATTTCGATGTTATTTGATGATCAAATTTACAATAATTTGCAATTCTAAAATACTGCTGCAGACCAAGCATAATCCAAGATCTGTCAGACATTTACAGACAGACAGACTGCATCTAAGGACATTTTATCTCCCATCTTTTAGTGCTACAGACAGCCGGCATTATGTCAGATTGTATTGTCCGTCTGCTAGTGCTACAGACAGACGATATTAGGTCAGATTGTATTGTCCGTCTGCTCTTGCTACAGACAGACAAACAGCATTACACCAGATTGTATCGCCCTTCAGCTAGTGATACAGACAGATGGCATTAGGTCAGATTGTATTGTCCATCTGCTAGTGTTACAGACAAAAGGCTTTAGGTCAGATTGTATTGTCCCTCTGCTAGTGCTACAGACAGATGGCATTACGTCAGATTGTATCATCCCTCTGCTAGTGCTACAGACAGACGATATTAGGTCAGATTGTATTGCCCGTCTGCTCTTGCTACAGACGGCATTAGGTCAGATTGTATCGTCCGTCTGCTAGTGCCACAGAAAGACATCATTAGGCCTGATTGTATCGTCCATCTGCTAGTGCTACAGACAGAATGCACTAGGACAGATTATATCGTCCGTCCGCTAGTGCTAGACAGACGGCATTAGGCCGGATTGTATTGTCTATCTGCTAGTGATACAGATAGACGGCATTAGGTCAGATTGTATCGTATGGCTACTAGTAATACAGACAGACGGCATTAGGTCAGATTTTATCGTCCAGCTGCTAGTGCTGCAGACAGACAGCATTAGGCCAGATTGTATTGTCCATCTGCTAGTGATACAGACAGATGGCATTAGGTCAGATTGTATCGTATGTCTACTAGTAATACAGACAGACGGCATTAGGTCAGATTTTATCGTCCGGCTGCTAGTGCCACAGAAAGACATCATTAGGCCTGATTTTATTGTCCATCTGCTAGTGATACAGACAGACGGCATTAGGTCAGAATGTATCGTCCGGCTGCGAGTGCTGCAGACAGACGGCATTAGGCTGGATTGTATTGTCCATCGGCTAGTGATATAGACGCATTAGGTCAGATTGTATTGTCCGTCTTCTAGTGCTGCAGACAGATGGCATAGTGTTGCAGACAGGCGGCATTAGGCCATATTGTATCGTCCATCTGCTAGTACTACAGACAGATGGCATTATGTTAGACTGTATTGCCCGTCTGCTCGTGCTACAGACAGGCAGCCTTAGGGCAGATTATATTGGCCGTCTGCTAGTACTACAGACAGCTGGCATTAGGTCAGACTGTATCATCACCACATGTGCATGGACAGAAATATTACCTGTGGTATCTATAGCTAGGGCGTTAGGCCAGACTATCCCAGTGTTGATTATCACAGTCCTACCAGTGCCATCGTAGTTGGCCATCTCGATAGTGGGATGATGACCCCAGTCAGACCAGAATATTTTACTGAAATGTTATATAATTATCATGATTATCAGGTTGTAGTTGGCCGTCTCAATGGAATGATGATGAAAATCTGACTAGAATAAAATATTCTGGTGAAGAATATTTTACTGAAATGTTATATAATTATCATGATTATTAGGTCATAGTTGGCCATCTCAATAGAATGATGATGAAAATCCGCTAGAATAAAATATTCTGGTGAAGAAATGAGTATATATTCAGCACTGTAGGTAGTTTTTGACTGCGATAAGTATTTAATCATTAGATTCAAAATGAATGAGTAACAAGGAACATGTTTTTAAATAGTTCATGCTTCCAAAATGGATGAGTAACAAGGAACATGCTTTTAAATAGCTCATGCTTCCAAAATGGATGAGTAACAAGGAACATGCTTGTAAATAGTTCATGCTTCTAAAATGGATGCAAATATACTTAATACATTTTAGAATAAACAACCATTCTGATTACGTGGATATTAAGTAAAAAGGAAACACTGTATGACCTGTTCTTAATATTAGACACATGCTTAGAACAATTTGCATCCTGTAAATATGGAATAAACTGTTCCATGGGACAATATATATACAAATATAATACTCATGATTTTTAAAAGTTTAGAGTAGCAAGCTAATGAGTAATGACACTCATAATTTTAAACAACGGGCCCAAAAAGGCCTGTATTTCTCTACTGGCTATACAAATTTAGTGGAATTCAAGTCAAAACCAAACTAGCATCCATGCTCTAAACAAGAGGGCCAAGATGACCCTGAATGGCCAAAAATGGCCCTGAATGCCCTGAATTTCTCACCTGATGATCTTTGCAAAGATGAAACAATTGTCAAACAAGCTTATAATTTCATAACAGAATGTCCAGTTGAATGCACCCATTGCAACTTACCGTGCCTGTCTTATAGTGTTCACTGCCCAGTAAGTGTATATATAGTTACAGTGTGGGGATCTCAATGGTTTCCATGTTATGACCCAGGGGCTATGTCCACATGGGTGTGGAAGTACCTCGGGGGCCAATGCTTTTGGATTGTTGTATCTGTCTGTGCATGCCCAGTAGGTGTATATATGATTTTAGGGTGGGGATCTTGCGTAATTATTGAATAATAAGGACGCAATTCATCTATACCTTCAACTCGTTTTTTCAGTAGCTGGTGGAACTGTCATACAACTGCATGGTTCTCTCAATTCGGATTCGTTAAAAAGCCTTATTTTTATGAATAAGCAAATCCGCAATCAAAAACAAAAACTGTGCAAGTAGAACAGTTGACTACTGTGGTCCGAGATGCTGACAAACACCCTCGGTAACAAAACGGTAGGCATAATTTCTGAAGTCATTTGTGACTAATTTAGGTTGGTCATTTAAACAAAATCGTTTTCGTGTATTTGGCTCCGTGTAAACATTTATATTTACAAAATATAGTAAACATGACAGTCCTAATTCCAATATCTCCTTCACAACTGAAGTTATTGTCTGTAAACCATTTTTCTATTTTCAGTAACGGTGACCCAACTTGACCCAATTGACCTCAAATGCAGTCCCAAGATTCTTTTCCATATAAGCTACCTACACAGCAGGCTTTGTTCCAATAGCTCATTCCTAACTGAAGATATTGTTCTGAAACATTTTTCTATTTTTAGTAACAATGACCTTGACCTTGATTCCAGTGAGAAACAGAGCTTAACGCTAAAACATATAATAAAATTGCGCCTTTCCCTTTAAAATACCAGTTTCAGATTACCCGACCCACCTATTTTTTCTATTCTTTCCAACAGCTTAAATTGGTACAACAAAATGAACAAGAGTCATTATGGCCATGCCCTTCATGGTAAAGAAAGATTTAACAAATCACCTCCTCTGAAAATATAAAATAACCTGTAACAGAGGTTGCTGTCTTTCTGACCTTAGTCCATGTGTAATTTTTTTTCAAGTAATCTGTAACAAAGGTTGCTGTTTTTTCTGGCCTTAGTTGATGTGTAAAATACTTTCAAGTAACCTTCAACAGAGGTTGTTGTTTTTCTGGCCTTGGTTCACGTGCAAAATATTTTCAAGACAATTCCTTACCCATTAATGATATCCAGAACGATTGCACGAGGTTCATCTAGGCCTTGATTAATGATGACAGCCTGCGCTGACCCGTCCAGCGTCATCACGGCGATCAGGTCATTACCCGTGTCTGTGTAGAAGACGAGACGGGACACGGAATCTACGGCAATACCATCGGGTGTGGCACCTAAAATATCGAATAATTAAAACTACTGCTAGGGGTACCAGAAGTTTTTCTAAGGTTGCTGACTACTGCTAGGGGTACCGGTAGTTTTTCTAAGGTTGCTGCTCCAATATAATCTACACCATTTTTAAACCTACTAACAACAAGGTATATATATAACTTACATAATTTGAGAATCCAAACTCTATAGACACAGTATAAATGGCTTTAACCAGTCAGTCCAAACGCCAAAACTGAAGCGTCGAATTAAGAGTTGCAAACTCATAATTCATTTTATGCATATTCAACCACGGGTATTTTAAGAAACCTTGAATAAGCCTATACTTTTATTAGGCATATATACATTATTATATGACCTGAACACCCAAATAAAAGGTTTTGTAGCATAATTTTGCCGTTATTTGGCGGCTTAGTTTCTTTGAATTAAAATATTTATTTTTTAAACATTTTCTTTTATAAATGACCAATATCCAATATCATTTATCTAGGATCCAATGTTTTTCAAAATGCTGAAACACTCCAACAAGCCCCACAAACAATAGGATCAAGCTGTTATGACAAAACAGAAACAAAAAAAAGTAACTGCAGATTAAATCTTGTTATTTATATGCATTTTACATAATTAGGGCTCATAAAACCAACTTTCAGAAAATAGAGTTCACCCATAGATGTTTATTAAATTGCCTTGTTTTAATGGGCTAGCCCTGATGCAAATTATTATCAATATAATTTTTTTTAATCAGGGCTCGAAATAAGCACTAGAAGCGAGTAAAAATACTGCCGGGCTACCAAATGTTTGTGTCTGGGTAGTTTGATGGGCTAGTAACAAAGTGTTCAAAGAAGAAATAACAAATACAACTTACAGAAACTCGATATTTAAGAAATAGAACATCGTTTACTGTGAATTATCGTATAATATATCAAGGTTTGGAGTTCAATTGTAAACAATAATTTCACAAGCCCGATATTTAAGAAATAAAACATCGTTTACTGTGAATTATCGTATAATATATCACGGTTTGGAGTTCAATTGTAAACAATAATTTCACAAGCCCGATATTTAAGAAATAGAACATCGTTTACTGTGAATTATCGTATAATATATCACGGTTTGGAGTTCAATTGTAAACAATAATTTCACAAGCCCGAATATTATAGATAATTCACCGTAAACGATGTTCTATTTCTATTCTAATACCCCTAAAATGTGAAAATAACGCACACATCTGAAATCTTTCGCATTGCTTTGCTTACTCTCCTAACGTTGCATACGTTACAATGCGCAATGCTCATTCTCCACGTTGCAAAAATTACAGTGATATATCGTTCAATATAACGAGATATTTTAAACTAGGCTGTATAGTGCGGGTTTATTAGAATCTGTCATAAAACATGAAAACACTGTAAACTTGAATAGTATGGTTAATTGAGTTAAACTTAGTAAAAGACATTTAGGGCTATTCCATTAAAACATACCCAAAACCTTTAAAAATCTTTCTCAACAAGAACTACACCATAGAATTTGACAATTCTTGTTTAGAATCGATCACAAGGTACTTAGGGCTTTTCCATTAAACATGGATCCTAGGAAGGCATTTTAATTAACATCTATGGGTGAACCCAATTTTTATTAAAAATCCAAATTTTATTAAAATTTAAAATTTGGTTCTTTAAGGATGTTGGCTGGGCAAGTTTTGATATCTTCAAGTCTAAACATTTTATTTTTTAATCATAGTTTAATTTGACAACATAATTGTTTCATTTTTTACGTTCTAGTAGATGTTGATATAATGTAGGATTTAAGATGGTAACATATCAAATTTTAAGCAAATTTTTTTTTTCATATTTTTTCCGTCATTTGTGATCATTTTTTGTTGTCAACAAATATCCTTTTGCTATAGAATAAATTAAATTTTTGTTTTTTAATAGGGGAATACATATATAGAAGTAGATACTGAGCTAATTTTATTTTCAATCTCCATATCAATATTGTGTGTACAATATTTTACATTGAAAATGTCAGAATAACTCCAAAATGAGCGTAATTTAAAGAATTTTTAATAACAAATCATTAGAAGCTGGTGACCTATATCTTTTTTTACTTGTTTTGAAAGAAATTTCATAGGACCATGTCATATACTAGTTGAAAAGTTGAGAATTAGAATATTATGCAAACTTCTTTATCTTGAATTAATTTTTCGGAAAAAACAAAAGTGGGTGGGTTACGGTCCATATATGTTTGCTTTTTAAAGCAAAAAGTCGATGAGGATTACAATTGTTTTTGTATGATTTGAAAGATATGTTTATATGCAATCAAAAATTATTGTTGTTTTTCAATAAACATAATGTTATGAAAACAATTGTGAAAATGTTCAATGACTATTTTTCCCTCTTTTCAGTGAAATTTGGAAGTTAGAAATAAGTGCCTTCTTCAATGACGTCTAGTGGGGGAAAAGTGTGGTGACCCGCCTTTTCCTTGATAATTTTGCATCCAAATTATACCAAAGAAGCTTCTAAATATGAATTTTAAAAAAAATCTCAGCACTACGTCCTTTCCCAGCCAACCTCCTTAATCAAAATTTTGCATCTATAGGTGTTTCAAAGTGCCTTCCTGGGGTCCCATGCAAGTTTTAATGGAATAGGCCCTTAACATGAATAAATAAATAGCTGCTATCCTGGATAAAATAATTATTCTAACAACACTTACCGTTGCCTAGCAACCTGACAACCTTTTCGTCATTGCCGTCAATGGTTGCGCTACGGATCTGTTTCAGACCGACGTCTGTCCAGAAGATTCTACCATCAATTGGGTCATAGTCTATTGCTATCGGGTTATCGTGACTCGTCAGTGGAATCCTGACGTAGCTGTTTGTTGCCAAGTCCATACGATAGATTGCCTTCTGGCGCGAGTCCGTAAATAACAGAAAATTGTTGGGAAGACTGTCTGCAAGTCGAGAAAATTGCATAACTATAAGTGTTTTTTGTAATAAATTATATACATGTAATAAGAACAAAGTGTTTTGGGTAGAACAGATATGCTGATAAATACTACAAAGTAAAATCAATATGCAAACTTTTAATATATAGAGGATATTTGGTTTGGAGTGAATTCAGGATTTATTTTCATCGAGAAGTGAGAAAACTTATATTTTCACTCGTCGAGGAGTGAGAAAACTTATATTTTCACGAATGCTTTCACTTAAGTGAAAATATAAGTTTTCTCACTTCGAGATGAAAATAAATCCTATATTCACGACAAACCAACAAAAATTCTATTTATTATATACTTTTTATCATGCAACACTACCAAACTGTTTCAAACAGAAAATATGTTTCGTTCCGACAGTTCTCCTATCGCGGATAAATATAGTAACGCCAGCGCGTGAGGCGATTTACATATATTTAGTGCGCATAGAATATAGTTCTAAACTTTGACACAAATTATGACTGTTATAAGCAAATGTAGAAAAAAGTAGTTCCATTTATAAACAATAAGGTTTATTCTAACCATACATCTACTATTTCACTGGGAAGTACATAATAAATACATTTTAATTGTAGCGATTCTAAACATGTGTTCTACATATTATTTTCTGTTCGTATTCTTATTATTCGAGCAACACAGATAAAAAGAAATCTATACATAATATATATATACTAAAGAAAAAAAACCTGCAACTCAAGTATCTTTAAGTGTATTTAGCCAAAAACAATAATTTCATTTCAGTACACTGTATTAATTTCTATAGAAAATATGGTGGAGGTATTGGTGGCGATTTTCAATCAATGGTAAATTAACAATATATTATTTCAACAAAAAAAATTACATAATTATATACTTACCCTAAAAATGTAAAAAGTTGCACTTCATTTTTCCTTAGGTATATATATGGGGTGGGGTGTGGGGTGTTGGGGCATTATATTTGATCAATGTTTCTTATGGCTATGACCCATACTGGAGGCAAACTTCTTTAATCTTGCAAGTTTTACAGACGCACTAGAAAATCATATCTTACCCACAGCTGTAGATAAGAAGCATGCACTGTCAACGATGATGATGATAACATAACATTAAACAATCGCATGACGTCTTTGTGTAATTCAATTTATCACATAACTTATGGTGTGGGAGTGGAATAACACCATTCTATATTTTCGATATACAACTAGTATGCAAATAAACTTAGTATGTGCTGTCAAAAATAAAAGATAATGACTATGATCCAATTCCCACGGTTTATGTCGGTTTCGCGTGTTAAAGTGACTGGCAATGTGCAAAGTCGATATGTGAGTTATGTGATAAACAGAATCTAACATTCCTTCTCATTCATTATTGAATTTATTAAACTCGTTAGCAAAACTGATATAATGCTCAGCAAGAGCCTCGTATTATATCATTTTTCCAACTCGTTCAATAAATTTAATAATGAATGATAACTCATGTAAGATCCTATATATACAAAATGTTAATTGTACATGGTATCAATGCGTAAAATGTCAATGATATATAAGAAAAAGAATCAATCATGGGTATCCGGCTATTTCGTATGCCTGGCCATTTACGAGCTAATTTGATGTTGGAATTCCTGATCTTCTCCCCGAATACCCATGAAATATTCTTATAATGTCTACCTGAAGCACAGGAAACTCCCGCATCCTCTTGATGTCCACAGTTGTTAACTCCCCATGCGTTCGCGGCGCATGCAGCAATGCTGGACTCGGACCCGTGACAGTGAACATTATCTAACCAGATCCGGCCATACCCCTGCCCATAGAATGCTGCACTCTTGGGCACTGCTCCAGTACTGTAGGGAAATCTCAAATCAATTATAACTGGAACAATCACTGATGGTGATGAATACCCCAGCTAGATTTTAAGTCAAACAAAGGGCCATAATTCTGTAATAAACTAGAACTATCACTGAAGGTGATGAATACCCCCAGCATAAATTCTAAGTCGAAACAAAGGGCCATAATTCTGTAATAAACTAGAATTATCACTGAAGGTGATGAATACCCCAGCTTAAATTCTAAGTCAAACAAAGGGCCATAATTCTGTAATAAACTAGAATTATCACTGAAGGTGATGAATACCCTGCTTAAATTCTAAGTCAAACAAAGGGCCATAATTCTGTAATAAACTAGAACTATCACTGAAGGTAATGAATACCCCAGCTAAAATTCTAAGTCAAACAAAGGGCCATACTTCTGTAATAAACTAGGGCCAAAAATAAAATTATGTTTGTTTCCCCTTCCCGACCGACCCACCGAAATTGCCGCGACCCGAATTATTTTTTCGACACTGGCGAAAAAAAAAAAAAAAAAAAAAAATATATGTATATATATATTTTTTTTTTTTTTTTTTTTTTTTTTTTTTTTATTTTTTTTTTTTTTTGTCTTAAATGTGTCTTATAGGTAGCATGTATTCCAGTTTTGATCTCAAATAAAAGAAATGAAATAAAAAAAATATTTTACCTACCTACCTACCCAACCCTTTTTTGCATGGGTCGGGAAGGGGAAACAAACATAATTTTATTTTTGGCCTTACAGAAGTATGGCCCTTTGTTTGACTGAGAATTTACGTTGGGGTATTCATCACCTTCAGTGATAGTTCTAGTTTATTACAGAATTATGGCCCTTTGTTTTGACTTAGAATTTATGCTGGGGTATTCATCACCTTCAGTGATAGTTCTAGGCCAAAAATAAAATTATGTTTGTTTCCCCTTCCCGACCCATGCAAAAAAGGGTTGGGTAGGTAGGTAGGTAAAATATTTTTTTTATTTCTTTTATTTGAGATCAAAACTGGAATACATGCTACCTATAAGACACATTTAAGACGGCAATTTCGGTGGGTCGGTCGGGAAGGGGAAACAAACATAATTTTATTTTTGGCCTAATAAACTAGAACTATCACTGAAGGTGATGAATACCCCAGCTTAAATTCTAAGTCAAACAAAGGGCCATAATTCTGTAATAAACTAGAACTATCACTGAAGGTGATGAATAACCCAACGTAAATTCTCAGTCAAACAAAGGGCCATAATTCTGTAATAAACTAGAACTATCACTGAAGGTGATGAATACCCCAGCTTAAATTCTAAGTCAAACAAAGGGCCATAATTCTGTAATAAACTAGAACTATCACTGAAGGTGATGAATAACCCTGCTTTAATTCTCAGTCAAACAAAGGGCCATAATTCTGTAATAAACTAGAACTATCACTGAAGGTGATGAATACCCCAACGTAAATTCTAAGTCAAACAAAGGGCCATAATTCTGTAATAAACTAGAACTATCACTGAAGGTGATGAATAACCCTGCTTAAATTCTCAGTCAAACAAAGGGCCATAATTCTGTAATAAACTAGAACCATCACTGAAGGTGATGAATACCCCAGCTTAAATTCTAAGTCAAACAAAGGGCCATAATTCTGTAATAAACTAGAACTATCACTGAAGGTGATGAATACGCCAGCTTAAATTCTAAGTCAAACAAAGGGCCATAATTCTGTAATAAACTACATCTATCACTGAAGGTAATGAATACCCCAGCGTAAATTCTAAGTCAAACAAAGGGCCATAATCCTGTTATAAACTAGAACTATCACTGAAGGTGATGAATACCCCAGCTAAAATTCTAAGTCAAACAAAGGGCCATAATCCTGTTATAAACTACAACTATCACTGAAGGTGATGAATAACCCTGCTTAAATTCTAAGTCAAACAAAGGGCCATAATTCTGTAATAAACTACAACTATCACTGAAGGTAATGAATACCCCAGCGTAAATTCTAAGTCAAACAAAGGGCCATAATTCTGTAATAAATTAGGCAATCACTGAAGGTGATGAATACCCCAGCTAAAATTCTAAGTCAAACAAAGGGCCATAATCCTGTTATAAACTAGAACTATCACTGAAGGTGATGAATACCCCAGCTTAAATTCTAAGTCAAACAAAGGGCCATAATTCTGTAATAAATTAGGCAATCAACAATGGGTGATGTAGACGGACATAAGGTCATCAGTTGTTAATGTGTTACGGGACGAGATGCGACTGGACGGGATGGGACAGGACAAACATGTGTTATGTGGTGCAATATGACTGCACAGGACAAAAATATGTTATGCGGTGCATATAAGACTGCACGGGATGGGACAGGACAAAAATGTGTTATGCGGTGCATATAAGACTGCACGGGATGGGACAGGACAAAAATGTGTTATGCGGAGCATTGTGACTGGACGGGATGGGACAGGACAAAAATGTGTTATGCTTCACTTTATGAAAGTGGGGGTATAATAATAGATTCTATCTCTGTATATGTAATGAACTCTTCATACTCTTTAACCAGAAAATAAATCACTAAACCTCTTGAAATGTTGGCTGTTAAATAAGATTCCTATCATTACATTACAATTGAACTGAATTGGGGTTTTAAGGCGCATCAACACATGAAATGTTATATGGCGCCTAACAGGCATGAACATGCCAGGATCATCGTCCATGTACATCGAGATAAAATATGGAGAATGGAGAATGGGCCTAGGACCTTCTCACCCTGAACTGCAGAGTTGCTGCAAATTCTAGACACTCCATTTACGCTGGAGCCACGTTTATTGTTTTTCTGCCACTGCTCTCTTAGTGATGTGAGCGAGATGGCACCTGAACAATGGAGGGGTCTTGATGAAGACCTGTAATGAGCATGAACAAAAAATGACAAAATAAATATGAATGGGTGGGGGTGTGGGGTGTGTGGGGGGTGGGTGGAGATGAAATAATGAAAAATGAATTATTTTATTTAATTGTTTGTTTTAAAGTCACAATGATACTGGATAAACAAATTGAGAGGGTAATTTCAATGCTTGATAAACATTTCAAGATTGCCAGGTGTCCCTTTAACAGCTCATCACACATATTTGACAGGCACCCTAAAATATTTTGTGTTCCAACACTGAATACCGTATAATCCCTAAGTAACGCTCCTCCCCTAATAAACGCCACTCGCCCCCCACCCCACCCCACACTGTTTTTTCAGCAATATTTTTTTTAAAACTTACCAGAAGATGCGAGTTAATCTGTTTCATTCACAATGGAACACACAAAATCTTAAGGAAACTTAAAATCAGATGCAGTAATTGATTGACTGACATGCGGATTTTGTTTTTCTTGGTAAAATAAATATTAAAAAATGTCTGATTTAAAAGTTAAATTATGTATTTTGGTCTCAAATAAACCTCCCATTAAAATGTTACGCCCCTGGGGGCATTTATTAGGGATTATACGGTAAGTTTTATAAAAATCAGAATAACAATGTTTTAATTTTTTCAGTAAATAAAGTCTCATAGGTTTAGTGCCAAAAATATCCTTTTTGATAGGACAAGCAAGAACATACACTCTGAAAGTCTTTTCCGTCTATTTCGGAATGAGACAGCATTAGTATTGTTGCCGTTATTGTTGTGCAGATGACACTAAATTCATCTGGAGTACCTCAGACTTTTCTTCAACAAGTCATACCGGTATACATGACACTGCATGGAGACAATCCATTAGAGTTACCTTACCCTTAACATCCAAAACATAATACGATTATTGGTTTAGGGACGGTTCAACTGTCCAATACATAAAAAAATCAATTTTCGAGACGTTTCCAATTTGAAACTTACAATAACGGTACGTTAGGTACAATCACATGGTACACATGCTCGTTTTTCATTGGAAGGTCCATGTCTACTAAATAAAAACAGATGATTGGTCAAAAAAAAAGTCTAGGGAATCCGAGACTAATGTTAACCAATGTGAAGTCATGGATTGGATAAAATATAATGACTGAAATAAATAAAACAACTTGAGAATTCAAACACAAATATGATTTCTTCAAAATGGAACATTTAATACATATTTTTGTAGTTATTTTTTAAAATTATGACTGAAAAATGAAAGTAGGTACACGTTGACATTTGGTGGGGAAAAAACTGCAGAACTGGAGCTGTGTCATTTCGGAGCCAGAAGCGTCTAACTTTTCATTGGATTAGCTATGAAAAAAAGTTCTTCATTTAATGTCACTTGGATGTAAGTTTCAGGCAAGGGGTGCCATATATGGCTACGAAAGGCTATAATGCAGGCCTATGGGAAAATCAATAGTTGTATATGACCTGGAATAGAAACATAGGTGGATAATAATACCTCTTATATCCCAGCATGCCACAGACTACATTCGCATCTGTCGAGTTCCAGTCGTCATCACAGATGGTACCCCACGTGTTAAATGCGTACACCTCCACCATTCCCTCATAGGCATTGGATCCCCCAGACAGACGGACATACACGCTGGATGGGCTAGGGGTTGACGGGGGCGTTTGAGTAGTAATTCTGGGGCCAGGTGTTGTTACTGGAAATAGAACATACTTAAACTTAATAATGTATACAGGCTATCCCATTGAAACATACCTGGGACCCAAGGAAGGCTATTTAATAAAAGATATATGCGCAAACCCTATTTTCTGAAATTTGGTCCTTTAAACTTAATTTTGCATCTATGGGTGGGTCTTCATTTTCAAAAGTGCCTTCCTAGGGTCCCAAGTATGTTTTAATGGAATATCCCTAATCAAGGGCTGAAAGGGAAACTAGCGTATCTTCTTCTATATTTATAAATACTGAAAGGAAAAAGAAACGCGACACGGGAATTTCCACTACATATTGTATGTACAATATGCTGCTGTTAATCGAATGGTACACGGCTACGTAAGATCTTCCCTTTTGGAAAAAAGACTAAAACAACACGTAACACAGCAAATAGTATTCCTGTAAAGTTTCATTATTGACAGAGTACGTGTTTGGCTCAAGCATGTGAACAAACTTAGGATGCAAAATTTTGCGAACTACAGTACTGAACTGGCTCAATTTTTCAAAGAGGAACTTCATCATCTATGAATTTCTTGTTACAATGTGTACTGTGATTAAAGTGTACTGTGATTAAAACGTCTACAAAATCACAGTTGTGTCCTTTCTCCAACTAACTGCAACTTTTTTTTTTGCAAAACATCTTGGGATTTCCTTGGATTATATATGGAATGTAGTGTACAATATATAGCGGAAATTCCGGTGTCGTGTTTCTTTTTTCTTTCAGCATATAATTACAACAGTTTTTTGTTTTCCCCTCGGACTATTTTTAAATAGATTGGTGCCACGATAGGGCTATAGTTTTAATGTGTACATATCCAAAGTTGTATTTCCGCCAATGGTTAATTGGTTAACTGCTTATAGTTGGCAAAGCATAGAGACAAACTACACACTTATTTCTGCCATTGGTTCATTGCTTATAGTTGGCAATGCAGAGACACTCGGCAATGCAGAGAAAAACTACACATTTATTTCTGTCAATGGTTCATTGCTACAGTTGGCAATGCAGAGACAAGCTACACTCTTATTTCTGTCACTGGTTCATTGCTTATAGTTGGCAATGCAGAGACAAACTACACACTTATTTCTGCCATTGGTTCATTGCTTATAGTTGGCAATGCAGAGACACTCAGCAATGCAGAGACAAACTACACACTTATTTCTGTCAATGGTTCATTGCTACAGTTGGCGATGCAGAGACAAGCTACACTCTTATTTCTGTCACTGGTTCATTGCTACAGTTTGCAATGCAGAGACAAACTACACACTTATTTCTGCCATTGGTTCCTTGCTTATAGTTGGCAATGCAGAGACACTCGGCAATGCAGAGACAAACTACACACTTATTTCTGTCAATGGTTTATTGCTACAGTTGGCAATGCAGAGACAAGCTACACTCTTATTTCTGTCACTGGTTCGTTGCTAATAGTTGACAATGCAGACAAACTACACACTTATTTCTGTCACTGGTTCGTTGCTAATAGTTGACAATGCAGAGACAAGCTACACTTATTTCTGTCACTGGTTCATTGCTAATAGTTGGCAATGCAGAGACAAACTACACACTTATTTCTGTCACTGGTTAGTTGCTAATAGTTGACAATGCAGAGACAAACTACACACTTATTTCTGTCACTGGTTCGTTGCTAATAGTTGACAATGCAGAGACAAGCTACACACTTATTTGCGTCACTGGTTCATTGCTAATAGTTGGCAATGCAGAGACAAACTACACACTTATTTCCGTTCTTGATTCACTGTTTGAAGTTTGCAATGCAGATATATAACTATGAGACACAGATGCCCCCACTGAAACCGATCAGCGGAAAACGTAAAATTTGACCAAAAAAAGGGCTATAACTCTGGTAATATAAAGTCGATTTTGATGCATATCTTCACATCATAGATAAGTATCCCGTAAAGTTTCGAAACAAGTGGTGGAAAACTGTGGGAGAAGACAAAAAATTCCGGGACAAACGGACAGACACTCGGACGAATGTATATTTGTGTGGCTTTTGCAATGTTTTTGTTTTAGCCACATAACAGACTTTTTGTGTGGCTAACCACAATTTTTTTCATTAAAAGTGTCTAAACAAAATCCTAATCTAACCACTTACCCCTACCATTGTGTGTGCAGAGAAACTGTCACACATGGCTAATGCTGTATGCCCCACTCCGAATGGTGGGGGTATAAAGGCAAACAAAAGTTATTTCTGTCCTTGCTTCATTGTTTACAGTTGGCAAAGCATGCCTGATCTCATCCAGTTTATCAGGTGAGGCTGACAAAAAAATGAAGTCCAAGGCTGTGCTGAGGGTTTCATTTTTTTCGTGCTGATGAGATCAGGCACTAACATGATAACCTATTTATCCTGTTGATCGTTTAAAATTATTTAATTTACCTTTTTTCATCATGCTGATCGTTTAAAATTATGAGGCTGAGAAAAAAATGAGGTCCAAGGCTGTGCCGAGGGTTTCATTCTTTTCGTGCCAAACTTGATGAACTGGATGAGATCAGGCACTAACATGATATCCTATTTATCCTGTTGATTGTTTAAAATTATTTAATTTACCTTTTTTTCCCCCTTTTTTTATCATGTTGATCATTTAAAATTATTTAATTTACCATTTTTTCCCCATTTTTTTCCGTTCAAGTACACTCAGACGCCATCAAATATACCCTGACGTCATCAAAAGAGGTGCTGCTGTCATCAAAAGAGGTGCAACTGACGGGATAGGAAAGTAACTGCTGAGATATGATTTTATCTCAGGCACCCTATTTCTAGGCAAAATTATGCAGAGCGACATGTTAAAAACCACACGACATACCATCTGTACAGTAGACGCCTACATCTTCATTATGCCCACAGTTATTTGCTCCCCATGGCCGATGGCTGCAGCTGGCAATACTGGTCTCCATTCCAGTACAAGTGACATCGTCCAACCACTTCTGGGTGGGAGCTGTACCCCATGAAACGACTCTACTAAGCATATAGGCTCCAGCCCTGTGTTGTATAGATTAATAGATTACATGGCAAGCAATTCTAAACACCTGGGTGGGAGCTGTACCCCATGAAACATCTCTACTAAGCATATAGGCTCTAGCTCTGTATTGAATAGATTAATAGATTACATGGCAAGCAATTCTGGACAAGAGTGAAAAATTTACACAATATACGCCTGTCCTATTTATGGAATTCCTATTTACATGACCATGCACAGTGTTATCGAAATTGGCCGAGATATTATGCCCATAAACATTGTCCCCACGTTTCAGCAAGATTGGATTATAAATGTTAAAGTTATTGAGCGGACACCCCTCAAATCATCAATATTCAACAATCAAAGGGTCCTAACTCTGGCATTATAGGTGCAATCTGGCTGGTTATTAAACCTGGCTGAGATATTGTTGTCATAAACATCGTCCCCAAGTTGCAACATGAACAAGATTAGATTATAATTGTTAAAGTTAATGAGCAGACACAGCAAAAATCATCAATTTCCAACAATCAAAGGGCCATAACTCTGGTATTATAGGTGCGATCTGGTTGACTATTGCTAAGATATTATTGTCATAAACATCGTCCCCAAGTTGCATCAAGATTAGATTATAAATGCTAAAGTAGCAGCCACCGTAAAATATATACATTTTCAACAAGCTCTGGCATTATAGGTGCCATCTGGCTGGTTATTAAACCTGACTGAGATATTGTTGCCATCAAGATTAGATTACAAATGTTAACGTTACTGAGCGGACACTGCAAAAAACATCCATTTTCAATAATCAAAAGCATTACAAGTGCGATCTGGTTGGTTATCGAACTTTGCTGAGATACTGTGGCCATAAACATTGTCACCAAATATGAAGTCAATCCATGCAGGAGTTCTCTTTTAAATGAGTTAAAATCAATCATTCTGCCCGCCCTCGACACACTCTGGGTGAAAACATAATACGACATAAAACTGACGCATAAAAAGGATTGTCAAAGTCTATAGTGTGGTTTTTCAGATTTTCTTTTTTAAAGGTTTTGGCTATTTTAAGAAATTTTAGCCATTTTCGATGTTTGATTCACCAATTTAATCTTCTACAAGGACTAGGTACTTCTCTTTCCAGAAGTATCCATATCAAATTTGAGCAAAAAGTGGTCCAGTGGTTTCAGAGAATGCCGTTTCCCTACACAGATAAAGGAAATGTAGACATACACATGATACAGTCAAACAATCTTTAATAGTGAGAGTTCTTAAAAAAATAATGGAAAAGCGTGAAAGAATTATCAAAATCTGATGATAAACAAGGAAGATATGATCATTTAAAGGTTCTGTTTGAAAAGCTATTGAGAACTACAACATCATAGTTCTAAATTACCATATTTGGAATATTTAAAAACATGATAATTTACTGATTTATAGGAATAATATAACACCAACTGTATGTAAAGTAAGTATACCAAAGTTTAATAATGCATTTATGACCAGTAACAGATTCTGTATTCATTTACAGTAATTTTTGTTGCTTAAAATGATATTTATCAATATGCCATATAATTTATATGGTAATTCAGAACTATGACATCATAGTTGTCAAAATGGTGCCACTGTAAGACACTCGAGCATTATAAAAGAAGTCTCCCTTTGAAATTTGAGGAAATTGGTTTCAAAGCAAGTGCTGTTAACGCCCATGCCCTTGCCAACCCCCACACTGATGGATAACAATTATTCGCATAGGCCAGCTGGCCTTTGTCCAGTATAGCCAACAATGGCAGCGTGGCCCATTAATAGAGGATCTTACATGAGTACTCATTCATTATTGAATTTATTAAATGAGTTGGCAAAGTGATATAATGCGAGGCTCTTTATATCATTTTTGCTAACGAGTTTAATAAATTCAATAATGAATGAGAACGAATGTTAGATTCTATTTATCACATAACTCACATATCGACTTTTATTGCATTTTGCCTGTCGTTTTAACATGCGAAACCAACATAAACTGTGGGAATTGGATCATAGTCATTATCAATTTTTTTTGACAGCACATACTAGGCTTATTTGCATACTTATATAACTAGTGGTATATCGAAAATATAGAATGGTGTTATTCCATTCCCACACCTTAAGTTATGTGATAAAAGTATATACACCTCCCTTCTAATCCCACCAATGGCCTGAAAGAATAAATGGAACATGCTATGACAAAACATATAACATCTGCGCTGTACTCACGATGGGTAATGCAACATTCCACAGACAACATGTGCCGCACGGTTGTCGAAGTGATCATCACAAACTGTTCCCCACGTGCCGTTATGTAAAACCTCAACACGACCATTGCGCATGTTTGTGCCACCAACAAGTCGGATATTTGTAACAGGAGTTGCTGAAATGTATATATATAAAAACATTATTTATTTATTTAAATTCGCACCAACATGTCAAAGCTATGCAACAAGTGGACCAATCCTTGGCAAGAATTTGTAAACAGGAAGTAAGAAAAATAAGCAGCTAGATCCAAGAAAACAGGAAGTAGGGAAAATAAGCAACTAGATCAAATGTTTATCAAACAGGAAATAGGGAATACATGTATAAGCATCTAGATCTAGAAAAAAAAAGTTGGTTTACCTCAGAATTAGAAAATTGCAAGTTATTGGTCAATAAATACCGCTGGGTAAAAAACAAACACATTCAAATTGCTTCCTTTAAAAGTCAACTTACAAGAACTGCAGGTTACTCCCACGTCCTCGCTGTGACCACAGTTGTTTACGCCCCAAGGTTTGGCATCGCACTGAAGGATATCACTCTCCTGGCCGAGGCAGTGAACGTCATCGAGAAAGATAGGACCGGAACCTTGACCGAAACGAGCACCACTCATAGCCACTGCTCCGGCCCTGCAAAAAAATTAGCATAGTGAAATTTAGGGCTTTCCATTAAAACATACATAGGATCACAGGAAGTGATAACCCATCCACAGATGCAAAATTTAGTTTAAAGAACCAAATTTCAGAAAATAGACTTCAACCATACTGTATACATATTAATATTGGCAGTGGATTTATATTGGCGGTCAAGGTCGGAAGCGCCAAAATAAATTCACCGCCAATATTACTCCTACCATGAAGCTTAATAAGATCATAACCAACAGAAATGATTTGCCATTGATTTTAATTTCATATACATGGCTAATTTACAAACAAGGGGGAGAACTTATTAATGCAGATACAAGCAGTGATTTGCTTTTCATCATCTAATCCTGTAATTGACAATTGCTTTGAACAGTGAATAAATATACTTATATCTTTTTTAAACCCGTGTTTTGTTATCATCAAAATAGAAGTTTACAGTATACAAAATCATGTATAAATGCATGCA
Organism: Cyrtodaria siliqua; assembly: GCA_037043455.1. Taxonomy (NCBI): domain Eukaryota; kingdom Metazoa; phylum Mollusca; class Bivalvia; order Adapedonta; family Hiatellidae; genus Cyrtodaria; species Cyrtodaria siliqua. The sequence continues at coordinate 49,306 of JAWPHD010010000.1, forward strand.
TGTTTACACTCATTGTTTTGTATTATATTGATTCAACACAATATAACCAAATCGTCACTATGATAATTATTCACACCTTCAGTGCACTTTGAAAATTTATTAGCAATTATCGAGCGTGTTTAGTTCCATCATAACGTTTCTCTGCTCTCTCTATATAATTACAGTTTAACTAACGGTATCTTAAATATAAAGTGTGTTTACTAATGAGAGAGTGCCACAGTTATTTTATCACCACTTCGATTCCAACTACAATGCAAAGAACAGTTTTACGAGTTATTTGCCTTATTTCAAAATTTGCCATTTTAAAGTTAAATGACTTAATCTTGAAGGTAAAAACGAACAAAACAAAAAGATAAAAGTTTTTTAATTTGGCGAAAATCACATCGATCTGCCAAATATAATCACCGCCAACATAATCATTTTAAAAAACCGCCAAATTTTGCATCCGCCAAATGAAATCCATATACAATAGATGTTTATTAAAAATCCTTCTTGGGGTAACACCGTAGGCAGATTCCGCTCAGAAATTCTGTCAATATACATTAATCTTCGTTCTTGCAAACTGGCTTACCTAAATATGCCATACCAACCAGGAAATTCTTCATCAATTATCTAAATTCGCACATATAACGCTATTTATTACATTTCTGTGCATGAAAGATCGGGATTTCTCAGTGCAAGGATATTCATAATCGCTAAATATTAATAACTAACTTAGAACACAATAACAACTAACGTTGCTAACTTAGAACACAATAATAACTAACGTTGTGATGTTGAGTCGTGACGTCAACAAAGTGTTGCTGATGTCGACGTCATCCGCCGACAACATTCAATAAAAGGGAATATTTGTTTGCAAAAACGTAATTTAAAATGCAATAAATAGATTATTCAACTGCTGGGATCAATTATTGGGTAATCCTTCACTTGACGGTAGACGTGTTTTGTTTTTTCACTCACTCACGAGCTCTCGTTCGTGAAAAGAACCACACGTCTACCACTTGTGAAGGATTTCCCTATAATCGATCCCAGCAGTTAAATAATCTCTATCTCTTCTTCTCTGTATCCTTCTATACTATCGTAATAGCAGCCTGTGTGTGTGGCCTGAGAAGGGGCATCGATTGGTTGACGTCGAACAATGACGTAACCTGATAACCCTAGTAGCGTGAAAAAGATTCATAGTCGTGCATTCTTTTCGTATTTTAACTTGAACATAATTTACGGCGATTAAATCACTATTTGTCAAGATATTTTCACCAACCAGTTGGGTTTGAGAAATTATTGTTTCCATTTCCAAACTGAATGCAAAAACCTGATGCAATATGTGCTAATAAATTTCGTATAATTTCTTACTTATAATCTCTGAATAAAAGAGAACAATATACACACCTTCCAAATCCCAGCATGCTGCAGACGACACCAGCAGCATTGGCGTTAAAACTGTCATCACAAATGGTTCCCCACGTGTTGTTGTAAAATATCTCCACACGACCCTGATTAGGTGATCCTGATCCCGGTGGGGGAACCAGTCTGATACGGGACGTGGGTGCTGTAATATTACAGTTACTGTTTAACATAGTCATTGGAATAGTTTGTGAGGACAGAAGTAAATGGGATGGAGGGAGGTGAGGATGTGGATGGTGGTGGAAGATGGGGTGAGAAGACAGATGCGAACAGCTATACACATATTACAGATACACAAGAAGCACCAAAAACGCTGGACTGACAACTTTTACCACAAAAATATGAAAACAGGTATAATTTTGGTAAAAGGCATGACGTTATGGTGCTTGTAAGTTGTAACACAGATCACAACGTGTATTCCAAGTTTCAACTTTTTTTGGCAGGACTACATTCAAAATTTTAACAAAAAAGTGGAAAAGGGGATAATTCTGGGTAAATACATGAGAATTATGGTCTTGTCAAATAGCGTTGTGTAGTGATAATAAATATGTGTGTCAAGTTTCAAAGCTTTCGGACAATTCCTTTTTTCAAAGATGAGTTAAAACAAAAACTTTAACCAAAAACTTTAACCAAAATGTTAAAAGACGTTCATCGAGACGGACAGATGGAAATCACCAAAGAATATGCCGGGATTTTGCTTTGCAATAAAGGAGAGCGGAAACAGACAGAGAATAGTGAAAATAAAACAGAAAAAAGAAAGACAGTCACTTACCTTTACAAATTACACTGACATCTTCATCATGCCCGCAGTTATTGGTACCCCAGGGTCGGAAATTACAGTTGTCAATAACGTTCTCATCGCCTAAACAATGCACGTCATCCATCCAGATCTGTCCGGTACCCGGTCCAAAGAAGGAGGAGCCTCTTCTTGCGACGTTGTCCCTGTGTATGCCATAGAAAGACACGTGTTTATTTCAGCAATCAAAAAGCCACAACTCTGGCATTATAGTTGCGATCTAGCTGGTTATCTTAAATAGCCTAGATATTGTGGCCATCAACATAGTCCCCAAATAGGTCAATCAATGCAGGAGTTCTCTTTTTAATGATTGAAAACCAATCTTTTCGCTCCTCCGGGCCCGTCACCCAACCACCTTGTGTGAAAACTATACATGAACAACGCTTTTTTTTAAAAACAGGCGTAAACAAAACAAGTGGTCAATGACCTTGAAGCTCTACTGATTGATTTTGATTTCAGGAAGTAGTCGCTACAAACTTGTTTTTTGAAAATTTATTTTTAGCCGTGGCGGCCATCTTGAATTTCCGGCCAACCTGAAATTTTGCTAGGATCAATTAGACATCAAGAGCAACATTCCTGTGAAGTTTCATGAAAATCCGTCAAGTAGTTTCAGAGGAGTAGTCGCTACAAGTTTTCATTATATAACTCTATGTAAACAAAGATGGCCGCTGGCAGCCATGTTTAACGTCAAATCAAAACGATTTTTGACAAGGACCAACATCATGTCATGCTGATTATTTTAGAAAAAGTCCCATATCAATATCACTTAGAGTTTTCAAGAAGTAGTCGCTATAAACTTGTTTTTTAAAAACCTATTTTTAGATTTGGCGGCCATCTTGGATTTCACATCAACATGAATTTTTGCTAGGATCAACTAGACTTCATGGGCAACATTTCTGTAAAGTTTCATGAATATCCATCCAGTAGTTTCAGAGAAGTAGCCGCTACAAATAAAAGTTTACGGACGGACAGACGGACGACGCACCACGGCATAAGCTCTGCTGATCTCTGATAAGTTGAGCTAAAAACTGTGTAGGATCCAAAGAACAGGTTTTGTTGGACTAGTGAAAACACACCAAATTTTTGGAGGCAGGGCCTAAGCACCCGCAAGTAGTCTGAAGTCCCTTTATACGATGGATTTAGTCACATGTATGCACTTCCCTGGTAACAAGGCTTTAATTAATAGTAAATCTAGACCCATTGTACTTACGTTGGGAAACCAAGCTGTCGGCAGACAACCATTGCGAAGTTATGATTTGTTTCATCATCACAAATAGTGCCCCATGTTCCATTGTGGAATACCTCTACACGTCCCTCCGCCCTCGTCGTACCATTTGTCAGTCTAATGGGACTAGTAATGGTTGCTCCTATAAATGATGGTAACATAAAACTAAATAAGAAAAAAAAGGTACATAATTATAGCAATCGTGAGGAAGGTCTTTGATCTTAAAAGTACACATGTCAATCGTAGCAAGGTCTTTGATCTTAAAAGTACACATGCCAATCGTGAGGAAGGTCTTTGATCTTAAAAGCACACATGCCAATCGTGAGGAAGGTCTTTGATCTTAAAAGCACACATGGCAATCATGACGAAGGTCTTTGATCTTAAAAGTTCACATGTCAATCGTGAGGAAGGTCTTTGATCTTAAAGGTACACATGTCAATCGTGAGGAGAGTCTTTGATCTTAAAAGTACACATGTCAATTGTAAGGAAGGTCTTTGATCTTAAAGGTACACATGTCAATCATGAGGAAGGTCTTTGATCTTAAAAGCACACATGGCATTCGTGACGAAGGTCTTTGATCTTAAAAATACACATGTCAATCGCAGGAAGGTCTTTGATCTTAAAGGTACACATGACAATCGTGAAGAAGGTCTTTGATCTTAAAAGCACACGTCAATCGTGAGGAAGGTCTTTGATCTTAAAAGTACACATTGTGAAATACAGTTTAAGGCAAAATTCCAACGATAGTTTAACCTAAAACTCATTCTCAGGAGATCGTAAAAGCACACTAGATTTAACAGACTAGGTTTGCTCCAATATAAACACACAGGCACATGTGTCGGTGGTACAAACAGCTGATTGGTTGTATTTAATTACTTTGTTTAGCCCTTACCTCCACACACTACGCCCGCATCCTCGCTATGTTGACAGTTATTGGCCCCCCAGGATCGGTGTCCACACACGGCAATCGAAGTCTCATTGCCCATACATGAGAGATCGTCCAGCCAGATTTGGCCGGTACCCTGCCCGAAAAAGCCTCCTGATCGGGCTTTTGAATACGGACTAAAAAATATAGAGGATCTTACATGAGTGACTGTGTATTATTGATGTTAATGAACGAGAAGGATAAAATGATAGGATACAAGGCTCTGACGTCGTTTTGTTGTTTACATGGCGTCACTACGTTACGCGGCTGTAAATGCGTTCGCCCTGCAAATAATGCCACATCTTAAACCAAATTTAATGTTACTAGCATCGCTTTTATCAAGTAAGATTTCAAATAATGAGAGTTAAGGTGTCTGAATGATCGTATGATATACCATGCAAACACTTGAATTTAAAAGTTTTACTGTATATAAACACAGTTATTCGGTCCTCATTTGCATCTGTAATACACTAGTGTATTACGAGAAATAAGTGATGGCTTTATGGCACTCCCAGAAGCCATGTTATGTGATAAATATATATAAGTGATTGTATAAAATAACACACATGCATAGTCAACATATGAGTGATAAGTGATAGAGGCTTTGTATGTATAGCCCCTAGACAAACTAGAACTATCACTGAAGGGGATGAATACCCGTTTACTTGATATAGCTGATGAGGATGGGCAAAATCAAGAATAATAAATGTCTAAAATATTTGTTTGTCATCAGTTGTTATGTGTATATGAAGTTTGGGAACAACCCAATAAAAATTGTTTGAAAGAATGCAAGTAATAAAAATCTGTTACGCGACGCGAAGGGGCATACATATGTTAAGCAACAGGATGTTCCTATATAGTCCCCACTTCACTTTGTGAAAGCGGGGGTATAATAATTCGAAGGCAGACCCCTTTAAACCTTGACCAGTCAGTCATACATGGACAGTGGAAAATTACAGACACATGAATAAACAGAAAGTTTGAAATGAAAAAAAAAACAATGTCCATCGATAAAATAAAAATGTTCAAGATTACTCATGCATATAAAAATTATACATACGACGGAATCTGAAGCATATTACAGATGACCTGGGCGGCATGGCTGTCGAAGTTGTCATCACAAATGGTCCCCCACGTGCCGTTGTAGCGAACCTCCACTCTTCCCTCGTTAGAGTTTCTCCCCCCTCTAAGTCTCACATTTAGTGTAGTCACTTGTCCTGCAGATATCATATAAGAAATAACTCTTTGCAATCATTACATGGTAGTAACTTTCATACCCAATCCAACCCCTTCTCCAAGAAGCGAAAACGGGGTTGGCTTGGGTATGCAATAAAACGTTAATTTTGGCTTACAAAGTTTGCACATTTAATAGGTAATTTTAAACGGGTTATCACATTTTTTCAGTAAAACATTTTTCTAAACAAGTTTTATTGGCTTTCCCATCGCTTAAGGGAATTAAGGCGGGACCACATAATAATCCTTTGTTTTATACATCAGGTTTTTTGGGGACTCTCCTATTTTCTATTCCACAGGGCCAAAAGATATTGAAAGACCCTAAAAATGACCCCTGTATTTACCATATATAGTAATATGTACTATCCTTGATTACGTACCTAGGTTAATTTAAGCATTTTACAACCAATTTCTTTCACAATTTTCGGGGAATTCAAATTTAAAACGTGAACAATTTGGTGCTGATACTAAAATACTGATGTAGAATGATATGATAGTTTTACCACGAATTAACCCTTGACCCGCAAAGCACGACTATAATAGCCTTTGCGTCCATTGTAAACCTAGATCAGCCTGCGATCAGGGTTTACAATGTCTGGCTGCTGATCAGTCATTTTCCGCAAAACACCCCTTTGTCACATTAATGGAATGGCCTTAATTCAAAAAAAGAACAGTCCATTATATATATGTAGCGGGTTAAGAGTTAATGTGACTTTAAGAAGAGAAGTGTTTTTCTGTATGGTGCGAAGTTTGGTCGCCATCTCTTCAGCCTTGTACGAGATCTTCCTAATTAATTACGAATTTTCATTAAATTAACAAATAATTCTTATTAACAATTTAATTGCTTTAATTAATCACGGTTCAACAAAACATAAAAGTGTGAATACACTTAAATTAAATGCAAAAGACGATGAACTTCATTGTTCCATAAAAAACGTAAACCCCCTCCACCCTTGTCTAGAGATCTAAGAAATTTATTGAAGCTACAGTTTGTCAGGGGGACATCGTGTGCTTTATCTGCAGGTGTAAATACATGATGCAGTTTTAACTGATCGAATGTCATGGACATGGATCTATAAATTCAGCGATAAATACCCACCTGCACTACAGATAATTGTTTGATTGAATTGACAGGATGGATTTATTAATTCACCGATTGATACCCACCTAAGCTACAGATAATTGATTCATTCACAGGATGGATTTATGAATTAACCGACCGATACCCACCTCCCGAAACCCACCTAAGCTACCGATAATTGCTTCATTCACAGGATGGATTTATGAATTAACCGACCGATACCCACCTCCCGATACCCACCTCTGCTACAGATAATTGCTTCATTCACAGGATGGATTTATGAATTAACTGATTGACACCCACCTCCCGATACCCACCTCTGCTACAGATAATTGCTTCATTCACAGGATGGATTTATGAATTAACTGATTGACACCCACCTCCCGATACCCACCTCTGCTACAGATAATTGCTTCATTCACAGGATGGATTTATGAATTAACTGATTGACACCCACCTCCCGATACCCACCTCTGCTACAGATAATTGCTTGATTTACAGGATGGATTTATTAACCGATTGATCGGATACCCACCTCCATCACAGATAATTGTTTGATTTACAGGAACGATACCCACCTCCGCTACATCTCACGCCAGCATCTTCCTGATGGTTACAGTTGTGAAGTCCAGCCCCATTGGAGGAACACTGTCCGAGATTGGTCTCCGTGCCAACACACACCACCTCGTCAAGGTAGATGTTACCGTTTGCTGTACCAAAATGGGAATTACTAAACGCTGTGGCGCCATCTCTGTATTAAACATTACGATCTTTTATTCGATAAATTGCAGTATGTCATAAATTTTCAGTGTTTTTTGTGTTTTTTGTCTGAACTTCGTATGCACATTTTGGCAACATAAATGAAGAGACATTTATCAGACATGGGCATTATTAAGATCAATGACCTTGATTTGCTCTACTGACAAGAAAGTGGGGTGGGTGGGGGGGTGAATTTAGATACTAGGTAAAAATCAGTGTTTTATTTGGAATTTTAATTCTATCCTTGAATATAATTAACGGGCAATACATACGTTGAAGCATTCAACATCCTACACACGACGGCAGCGTCAGCGTTGCTCCACTGGTCGTCACAGACGGTTCCCCACTGGCCTCTGACCAAAACTTCAACACGACCCTCGAGATTGCTGCTGCCATCTACTAAACGCACTTGATAGTTCTGTACAGTGGCTGAATTGGAGAAAATATACTCACGGTCAATGAAAACACACCACAAAACAAATTCTATTAAGAGATAAAATTTGAGGCATTCTGGATAAAATATGACATAACCAATATAATCAGCCGACATTTAAAGGGATGCTGCACTATTCTGGGACTAGTTTCATTAAAAGGGCTTTAAAAAACTTGGAAAAAGCTGAAAAAATTATCAAAATATCTTAAAAAATATAGGAGATAATGACCATTTGAAAATGTGCAAAAAGGCAACAACCTTTGAATAACACCATTTTCCCATAAATAGAAAATAGGTAATAAATAGCGTTTAAAGCAAATAAATGTATTAAATTAACTAAAACACGCAAAAACGACCCTTCAGACAAAATTATCACATTTTATGTTTTTTTGATGTTTATGAAACACGGTGATTTTTTCTTTAAAAATCTCTTTATTTTATATTGATATTTTAATTAAAAATGATTTTATCTCAATTTGAAATTTAAAGATTGTACGCATCATTAATTTTGACGTAGACGTCGGCGTCTTGGACGACGTCGTTGATTAAATAACAACATAAAAACATAAACAATTACCATTTTATATAGCATCAACTATTTATATTAAGAAACATATTTCCTATGATACAATAATTAGGTAAAACACAGAAGTGACGAGAAATTTGATTAGTAATTAATTGATTACCAGCCGACGTCATAAATTGTTACGTTATGACGTTGTGGTCCGAAGGGACGTTTTCGTATGTTGCGGCTCAATTATTATAAATATAAAGACGTTTTCGTATGTTGCCGCTCAATTATTATAAATATAAAGTAAAATATGTATACTGTATATGCTCTTTTTACGATTTACATGTATTTGCAGTGATATTCCTTGTTTTAAAGGATGTTCATCAACATGCAATAAATGGTAAAAAAGGCGGGATGACGTCATCAATCCAAGATGGCTGCCTCCGTTTGAGAAGTTTTGCAAATTTTTAAAAGATCATATCTCCTGTATTGTTTATGATATTTAGATAATTCTTTCAGATTTTCCATGGTTTTAAAGCCCTTTTCAATAAAGCTAGTTCCAGAATAGCGCAACAACCCCTTTAACATTTTTCATTTTTTACGTGCATATCTGGATTTAGTGCAATCCACACTGTTGTCACGAAATGCACGTGCATTTCAGGTTTTCTTCAGATACATCGCACAAAGAAATCATTTTCTCGTAAACATTCATTGCATAATACCTTCAGAATCAAACAATAAAAATGCCAGTAAAACCAATTGGAATTTATTCCGAGACAGATTAAAGTTAGTGGAACTGTTTTCTTTTTATGATTATTCATAGTAAACAATGTTAACCCTTATCCCCCTACATATATATAATGGATTGTTTTTTCTTTGTATTAAGACCATTCCATTTACGTGACAAAGGGGTGTTTTGGGGAAAATTACTGATCAGCAGCCAAACATTGTAAACCCTGATCAGCCTGCGAGTTACTGGAAGGCTGATCTGGGTTCGCAGGCTGATCGAGGCAAAGGCAATTATAGTCGTGCTTAGCAGGTTAAGGGTTAATTAAATGAGGTAAATAACTGCGCAACTGCTTGTCATAAAAGCCTACCAATAAACATGCAAGACAAGATAGGTATCAAGATTAAGTACTTAAAAAATAAAAATAAAAAAATTGGTTCAGCAGTTTTATTCCAGATGGTTTGCAAATAATCCAACAGCATAAATATATCACGTGGAGTTAATGGTGCATTTTCATTGACGTCAGTATATTAAATTATATCCTAATAAAATTACTGCTTCGAAATAATAAAACATCCTCTTCATTAGTTTTTTCAGATAAATCAAATTGGAAGGCGATTGCAAGAGCTTTACTGTTGATTAACTGATTAAAGATGGGTTTTTTCGCATGATCGATTAAAAAAATAATATACAGACGGTATTTTCTTACTCATTCAATTCATATTAAGAAATTACATTTCGGTCCGAACTTCTCTATTACACAGATATGCAATACAATACACAATAACTTAGGCTAAAAAAAAAATAGGTGCGTTTCCTACTGCATGCTCTAAAAAAATAGGGTAGGTCGGTAGGCATTTTTTTTTTTTTTTTTTTGGAGCAAGATATTGCGAGATTCTACATGTATTTATCTCATAAACCCCATACAAGTTGACGATACAACTGAAAGTTTCTCTGTGATGTCAGTTTACCTCAATATATTGTGATAAATCATTGTTCAGAACAATATTTTTTTCCATAAAAAGCTTTAGGGTTGGCCACTTAAAAATAGGGTCAGTCGGGCCACCGGGAACTCAGGATTTTTCTTTTGCCTTATCAGTCATATTTATAGAATGATCAGTTATGACTTTTACAATAAGGTCAAGTAAAAGTATGTGTCATTTCCTATAAGTGAATACATGTGTACGGTTTCACAGAATGCCTTCAATCTCTGAGATGTGTCTAATTAATGTACCATGCCTTTACTTTGAAAAGTCGCGCTAAAAAAACACAGTCTGGTTGACTCACTGTCATTGCAGTAGACGCCAGCGTCCTCCGAGTGTTCGCAATCATTCTCCCCCCAGCCCTTGAACTGACAGCTGGCAATGTTGGTCTCTGTGCCCGTACATTCCACGTCATCCATCCAGATTGGTCCTCTACCAGTACCTATACCTGTCAGGGCACGACCACCCCTGGAAAAACAAAAAAAGTAAATAGAATCGATGGATGCTCCCTCAAATGTATGGTATGGCTGTGAATCACCCAGCAGTATTTAATTTGCAGTTCCATTAGCAGTTTTTTAGTTATAAGAATTATATGTACAAGAAACATGGAAATTCCACGAAAACCTGGTTATCCATTTGCAATGCTACATAACAGTATGGTAAGATGAAAAAGAAGCAACAATTTTTTTTTTCTACAACAAACAGCAAATTACATGAATGAAGCTTTAGTATTAAAGTAATATAAACAGTGTACAATACAGAATAAAAGGAATGATGTGTGAATCACAAACATAAATGCATACACATTAAATGAGGAGTGTAAAGAAAGAAAAGACTTGTTAGTAAGGCAAATATAAGCTACATGCACAGCAAGTTTCGTTCCAATATCTCATTCCCAACTAAAGTTATTGAGCATAATCTGTTTTCCTATTTTTAGAAACAATGACCTTAACCTTGATCTCAGTGACCCGAAATGGTAATCCAAAACTTCCTTTTGATATAAGCCACCTACAAAGCTAGTTTCATTCTAATATCTCATTCCTTACTTAAGTTACTGAGCATAAACCATTTTTCCATTTTTAGTAACAGTGACCTTGACCTTGATCACAGTGACCCCCAAATGCAATCCCAAGCTTCCTTTCCATATATGGTAGCTACACAGCAAATTTCGTTCCAATATATCATGCCCAACTAGTTATTGAGTGGAAAAGAATTATATGAACAAGAAACATGGCAATTCCACGAAACCAGGTTATCCATTTGAAATGCTACATAACAGAATGGTAAGATGAAAATGAAGTAATAAAAGTTTTTTTCTACAAAAAACAGCAAATTACATAAATGAAGTTGTATGAAGTTGTTGAAGTTCTATTTTTAGCAACAAGGACCTTGACCCACAGACCTAATAATTTTATTAATATGTCTGTGCTTGACCACAGTGACCACAAATGCAATCCCAAACTTCCTTTTGATATAAGTTACCTAGACAGCAAGTTTCGTTCCAATACCCCATTCCCAACTAAAGTTATTGAGCGGAAACTGTTTTTATTTTTAGTAACATTGGCTTCCTCTCTATATAAGGTATCTACCCTGCAAGTTTCATCGCAATACCGAACTCCTAACAATCTCATTAAAATCAGACTCTTAAGTTATTGAGCATAAACCATCTTTTCTATTTTCAGTAACAATGACCTTGACCTTAAACACAGTGACCCTAAATGCAATCCCAAGCTTCCTTTCCATATATGGTACCTACAAGCAAGTTTCATTCTAATATCTCATTCCATACTTTAAGTTATTGAGCGGAAACCATTTTTAGTAACAGTGACCTTGAGCCCATTGACCACAAATGCAATCCCAAGCTTCCTTTCCATATAAGGAATCTACCCTGCAAGTTTCATCGCAACACCTAACAATCTCATTAAAATCAGACCCTTTATCAAGCTACGATACTCTACACTACTAAGGATCTGACAACACTGCAATGGAGGTCATGTCAGATTTACCTTACGATTAGCCAATCAGATTTCAGCCAACAAAATCGTTCGGTATATACTTGCTTCACTGCACATGTCACATTTCAGTCAAACGCTGTGGAGCAGTCTGCGCTTGGTATTGAAAGAGACAATGTCCTTAACTTTTAGCTTATAAAACACAAAATAATTGCATTGACAATAATACACCACCCATTATTGAATATTTACACCGATATACCGATTCGTGGGGTTGAACCCACACTAAAATTACACTCGCAGAATGTCGCAAGTGTCCACTGTTTCTACCGACTGAGCTAAGCGGGCCAGACGTACTAATGCATACTATTTAGAAAACCTAATGTCGCAATAATCTCGGTAGAATACATATATTTCAGATACTGTTCTGAAAGTTGATTTTCTTCGTATTCTTGATGTAAAACATGCCATTTAGTCAATTTCTTTGAATTTATCATGTAATCCACAGCAATAACACACAGAGTTTATCTTTTTGCGGATATAGATCTATGTGTTTTATGTGGACTTTCATTTGTTCAGTTCACTCAATAATCATCTGAAATGCATATGAAATGCACGATTTCAATCGCTGAATTTAGTTGATCTTCTCATGAATATTGATTAGAAGAAAGGTCAATCAGACATGACCTCCAAGGCAGTGCTGTCAGATCCTATAGAGAGTATCAATACGTAGTTATTAAAGGATACGATTTAAATGAGAGTGAATTCCTAACAAAAAGTTATTGTGTGCATGAACGCATGCAAAACAACATACCCCAATCTAATAACCAGGTTTTCCTAAGGAAAACGAAAACCTGGAAAAACCTGGGGAAACCTTAATAAAATTACAAAGGGCAATAACTCTAATTTGAATGAAGACAGACTTATGGTAATAGTGCTCTGAACTTCCTCTTATTGCCCTCTATCATTGTGTGAAGTTTCATTGTTTGTGTGACAACTTACGAGAAGCCTAGCTGTTTGCAGACGACATTTGCATCACGATTGTCCCAAGAGTCATCACAGATGGAGCCCCACACTCCCTGGTACCTGATCTCTACACGACCTTGGCTACGACTCAGTCCGCCTGCCAGTCGTATCGCAGTACCGGGAGCCCCTGAACGCTCTGTAAATAAAGATTTGTACCATATTTAGGTGTGTTTCATAAGGTCAAAGGTAAGAGGTGTCAATCCAAATTCTAGTGTTGGTAATCGGTTGAAAATTCATGACCATTCATCAGAATTTTCAACCAACCGATGATCGATCAAATTCTAGTGTTGGTAATCGGTTGAAAATTCATGACCAATCATCAGAATTTTGAACCAACCGATGATCGATCAAATTCTAGTGTTGGTAATCGGTTGAAAATTCATGACCAATCATCAGAATTTTCAACCAACCGATGATCGATCAAATTCTAGTGTTGGGAATCGGTTGAAAATTCATGACCAATCATCAAAATTTTCAACCAACCGATGATCGATCAAATTCTAGTGTTGGTAATTGGTTGAAAATTCATGACCAATCATCAGAATTTTGAACCAACCGATGATCGATCAAATTCTAGTGTTGGTAATCAGTTGAAAATTCATGACCAATCATCAGAATTTTCAACCAATCGATGATCGATCAAATTCTAGTGTTGGTATTCAGTTGAAAATTCATGACCAATCATCAGAATTTTCAACCAACCGATGATCGATCAAATTCTAGTGTTGGTAATCGGTTGAAAATTCATGACCAATCATCAGAATTTTAAACCAACCGATGATCGATCAAATTCTTATGTTGGTAATCGGGTGAAAATTCAGGACCAATCATCAGAATTTTCAACCAAACGATATCGATTAAACATGGTTTCCATATAAGAGACCAGTGTAAACCTTTTCAGATTATGATGAAGAAAAGCAACACAATTTAAGTATGTTCTGGTCATTCAGAAGTTGAATGAAACAAACCAAGCATTTATCTTAAGTATAAATTGTGATACATCTTCAGAGATACATGATTATTTTTTGCAAATATTAAAACTTATTTTATTTCGCTTGTACATTTTAGTACCAGAGAATAAAACTAGTTATAATTTTGAACAACTGAGTATTAAAACTCGAACATGAAAAATTGTAATTGATTAATCGGAAAAAAGGCTTAACTGACCGATGATCGATTAAATCGACTAATCGGAACAGCACAACCAAATACTAACAGGGTTCTGGAAATATTTTCAAAAGTCACTTGCCCTGCCCATAATGAACACTTAATTGCACTAAAAATTGGCGCTGTACCATTATTCGTGTTAAACGGGACGGACCGCCGCATAATTTGGACCATTATACTTAGTTAGAAAAGAAAGGGAGAATGTATTTTATGTATAAGTTAATAAATTGTATTTATTTATATAAAAAATTCAATGGTTGCATTTTCTTCTTTTGTGTCTATTACATATTTGTGTTACTTAAACCATAAAATGATGAATGTGACAGTATACAAACTCATTTTATTCCGCCCTCCCACCTCACCAATCACCATACACACACACAACCCCATTATTTTTGATGACCATCCAAAAAAATTGCTTGGCAGCTAGTGTATGGAACTTTTAATGTCACAGTGTGTACAATTAACCAGTTGACAGAAAAAAAAGAAACTAAATTGTGTTCATTTAAATGAGTGACAAGCAAAGAAACAAGACAAAAACATTATTAAAAATATTCACTTGGCCCCCAATTTCTGCAACCATGGCAACGTTCCTACGCCATTGTATTTTAACTAAAGGGAATTAGATGAAAGCAAGAGGCATGAATAGGGCTTCCCCTAGGAATTGTTCAAGAAGTAGTAGCAGTAACCTTATTTATCAAAAGCGAAAGTTCAGAACTTGAGAAAAAGGTTCCGTGATTGTTCTGAAATCGCGAAAACCCATGACATGCACATATCGCTAAGTTTTGCAACTTATTTGTGTAATATGCACTTCCATATACGTTAAATTACAGACTATATCAATGAAATACACCAAATATCTCATAAAAGCGCATTGATAAACGAGTGCTTCGAGTAAATTAAAATGTATTTTAGTTACGAAAAAATCTTCGGCAAGATTATCTAAACAAAAACATAACGTCACGTGGGTCTGTCAATCATTATTTGGCACATTAAATTTGCAAATTAAGAAAGAGTTTTCTGATTTGATTGATGGAAGGTCCAAATGACATTCAGAGATTATTTGGAAACAATTTCTGAAAGTAGCTATGTTTATGGTTGGAAGGTCACGGACATAATTGCCACGATTTCATTGGCCGATGGACACGTCTGACGGTCGTGTCAGGATAAATTGTGATACGGTGTTGTTTTCAAACGGTGTGGGTTTATTAGTTGTTTATTGAAATAATGCCACAAATTAAGCTGCCTGGGGCGAGATTGTTGATTGTACCGAAAGTTGTTTGATCTTATTAACAATCGCTAGCGGCGAAAAACAGCAGCCAGTTTTATTCAGTTATCAAAATGAGAATTTTGATATGGCTAGTTTGCCACTTGATTTGGTCTGGAATGGAAATGTCTGTCGGGCAAGTGGCGGGCAACCAGATT
The DNA here is from genome assembly GCA_037043455.1 of Cyrtodaria siliqua. Classification (NCBI taxonomy): domain Eukaryota; kingdom Metazoa; phylum Mollusca; class Bivalvia; order Adapedonta; family Hiatellidae; genus Cyrtodaria; species Cyrtodaria siliqua. The sequence continues at coordinate 64,953 of JAWPHD010010000.1, forward strand.
TGTGAAGGTCACTTGCCCGCACCCAAAATCCACTTGCCCGGGGCGTCGGGCAACCGTATTTCCGGAACCCTGACTAATAAGAAGGGTTTATCACAAAACTTATGGTATGGGAGTGGAATAACACCATTCTATATTTTTGATAAACCACTTGTTATACAAGTATGCAAATTAGCCTAGTATGCGCCATCAACATTTTTGATAATACCTATGATCCAATTCCCACGGTTAATGTTGGTTTTGCGTGTTAAAGCGACAGGCAAAATGAAATAAAAGTCGATATGTGAGTTATGTGATAAATAGAATCTAACATTCGTTCTCATTCATTATTGAATTTATCAAACTCGTTAGCAAAAATGATATAATTCTCGGCAAGAGCCTTGCTTTATATCATTTTGCCAACTTGTTTAATAAATTCAATAATGAATGAGTACTCATGTAAGATCCTCTATTTACGGAACACTTGTGTCACCAGTCATATGCTTATGTCAGCAAGGACAATCTAACTATAAAGCTTGAAGAGAATAAGTGCAATCTCTCATGAATTATGGAGCAGACTGTTTTTTTAAATTGTAAACTTTCTATGAAAAAGGGCATAACTCTGCACTGAATAATTGGTAAGAAAGAACTGTATAAAGTTTCATGAACATAGGTCAATATTTGCCCATATAATGAGGTAGGTTAGGTTAAAGTTGTATAAGTGTGGCCCAGTGGAAATCTAAATTTTCTTTCATCTATTACTCATATCTATATCTGCGTACTTCAAACAAGTCAACTAGGGAGCTGAATAGAATTGAGTTTTACGGCGCACCGACACAAGAAAGATTATATTGAGCCAAACAAGAATGAACATTCAAGGCTCAGGTGTCCCTCATTTACATTGGGATAGAATATGGAGAACTGGCCTAGAAACTTCTAACCTCCAGAACCGCAGTGTTGCTGCAAATTCTACAGTAGACACTCCCTTTATGACGGAGACACATTTACCACGTTTACACACGCAGGGTCATGATGAAGACCATTAAGGAGCATGACAAAAATTGACAAAATAAACACGCCAAGTGGGAATATTGGTCTCAGAAATACATGTCGGAAGATGTGAACTAGAAATAGGGAGATTGAATTAATTTTTGCATTATTATCTATGAAAAAATACCAAATCTAGTATGTAAATTTCACTTGTAGAGCTTGTATTATCAAACAAGTATTTTGCACACTTATAATTTATATTGGCATTCTTATTAAAGTGACAATCAGCAAAAAAACAACTTGGAGTGGCCAAAGACTTGGCCAGAATGCATCTCCTGCAATGAAACAGACTGATCAAAATTAACTGACCAAACTTCAGACTTACGTAGACACATGAGACTAGCATCCTCTCCGTGCGTACAGTCGTTGACGCCCCATGGTTTGCGATCGCACATGCCAAGGTTCGTCTCGTTGCCAATACAGTTTATCTCATCGATAAAGATGGGGCCCGTTCCGGCCCCGTAGTAGGAATTGGCTAATGGAATAGCTATAGCTCTGTAATAAATACAAAATTATCAATTTTTTATTTTTGACGATACATCTTTTCATACACGGACTGAAAGTGATCTGGAAAAAATATGGGTGTCAAATAGTCATTACAATAAATCACATTTATTTTTGCAAGCTTTAAATACTGGTAATATTGGGGTCGAATGGTAAAAGGACGAAAGTGCTTTAGGGTGAATGTGCATTTTCTCCGATAAGTGACGCTTCCTCTTTCCGAATGATTTGCAGAGAGCGGTTACCTAAAATATTAATCTCTTAATTTTATTGATTTAATCATCATCTTCGTTATACTTGTAAGCATCTGCTCAAACAAACGGCAGCAAAGGCATCATCTAAAATAGGCAAAAGGGGTGGACAAGGTTACACTGTCGTCGGGAGAAGAAAACTCCGGTGAGCACGAGTCGATTATTCGACAATCTAAATTGGTCAATCTGACAGTAAATGTAAAAGATATAGGGTGTGGTGGTTCGGAGGTTGTGTCTGGTGATAATTCGCAAACAAAATTGTCAGGATCGAACCAGTCCATTGCAGTAACGATGTAATTTTACACAATCATGTACCACAATCCCTGAGGGAACAGATATCAATGGCGGGGTGATTATGTAAATTTAGCGCTGCTACTTAAAGTGGCTGTTGAATTAAGTGATGTTTGTGCTATTGCCAGTAATGTTTGTGCTGATGCCAGTACTGTTTGTGCTGGTGCCAGTACTGTTTGTGCTGATACCAGTACTGTTTGTGCTGGTGCCTGTACTGTTTGTGCTGGTGCCTTTACTGTTTGTGCTGGTGCCAGTATGTGCAAGTACTGTTTGTGCTGGTGCCAGTACATTTACTGCGACATCTTTGGGTGAGTTGCAGGCCAAGCCAAAGGAATGCATGTATAGGATCAGCTCCATTGAAAAAAGGACTGACACTTTCGTGATCCTTATGGCAGTTTACATAGCTAAACTCCCTTCCAAGACAGGAGATTTCCTGTAGTACATGACCTTGATAAAGGAGGCTGCTCGTAGACAAGGGAGTCTCACTTGGAGAGTTTATGATGAGCAGTTCAGGATGCGTATGTCAACATGTCCAGGACCTTGGGTGTAAATAAACAATGACATTTGGTGGCGTGGATTGACTCTGCCAAGAGTACCCCATGCCTCTCAGCAATTTGTGTTTTGTAATTGAAGTACGTAATTATATGTACAACAGTTAAAAATATAGACGCCTATAAAATTAAAACAAGTTCATGATTTAATTTGGCTTAATTTGTAAGCATACAGCCAAACAAACAAACGGCAGTGAAGGCACCATCTAAAAAAGGCAAAATGGGTGGACAAGGTTATACTGTCGTCGGGAGAAGAAAACTCCGGTGAGCACCGCAAGATTGATTTTGATTTAATGCATACGCCAATTCGCATGAAACTGAGGAGCATTATGAAGAATTTCATTTGAATTTGGATTTACCAATCACTCTTCCAGGTCCCCTCCAGTAGCTTTAAAGTTCGCCAGAAGTGTTTTGTTTCACGAACATGTTTATGTTTATTTAAATCGAAATCAATACACAACAATAGATATTTACAATTCACACATTGCAGTATCTGTGAAAAGCGAAAATAAGATTTTATTTGATGACGTAGAAAACTTTGAACAGGTAAATTAATCCATAGATAGATCTATTTATCAATTATCTGGCAATAGTTGTGCAAATCAGATTTACCTCATTTCCCCGTGCAGTCAGGCAGTGGCAGAAGTAGTATCTACGTCAGAATAATACTCCTTTTTAAATACAACTTAGTAGCGGTTTTAAATATATGTTTCTCTCCGGGAGATAATACTACAAAAAAATGGCCATTCATACACTTCATCCCATTAAAGGAACCCATGGTAATCTTGAAAATGTTTGTCACAGTTCAACCAACCCATCTTAAAAGAGTTATCTCCACTTATACTCTACACGGAATTACCTACCCTGAATATCCCAGTTGAGCGCACGCGACGGTAGCCTCGGGAACGCCCCATCCATCATCACAGAGTGTCCCCCACGTGCCATTATGGTTGACCATCACACGGCCATTACGCGTTGTTGTACCGTTCACCATCTTGATCTGGAAATTCAGCTGTGCGTCTGAAAAATTTACGCAACACCTGTAGCACAAATAGCAGGAGACAATAATGCAAATAACATTATATAAACTCAATAACACGTCATACAAATAAAAACATGAGCACCGTCTAGTACGGCACATACGCCCGTCATTGGCCTGATTAAGTTCCAGGTTAAACCTTTTTCAGCGGGGAATAATTTAAAAAAATATGGACCAGAGTTGTGGGCCTTGATAGGATGTATTCATTGGGTCATGCTGAAGATGTTTACAAAGTTTCATTGTTGTAGACCATTAGCAACAATCAGTTGTCAGGTAAAAATTAACGCAAAGACGGACGGTCGGACAGACAAACTGACAATGCCACGACATAATACATCAATTATAAAAACATTACAAACCATCAAATAATGGATGTTGTGTAAATGAAAAACAACAACAACATCAAATAACGTTACGTCAAATTAATTATGCCAAAAAGAGTATAAGTATATGATCATAAAGCAAGTCAATAGTGCAAACAACACTAAACATGTATTACGTCAAATAGCAAGAGTAAATTATGCTAACAACTTTTAAATACATTCAAACAACAAGAGTCCATTCTACTGAAAACACTAAAGAAACAAATCTGCCAAATAACGCCAAAATTATGCAAGAAAACTGTTTATCAAAACTTTATTAAGCTGTTCAGGTCATATAATAATGTATATGTGCCAAATAAAAGTATAGGTTTAATACCTGGTTTTGAATATGCATTAATGAATTATGAATTGGTAACTCTTTATTCGATGCTCCAGTTTTTGGGTTTGCCCTGGCTAATTAAAGCCATTTATGTTGTGTCTATAGAGTTTGGATTCTCAATATATATCCATTCTGCTAAAAACATTTATATGATCAAACAGCACAAGTCAATAATGCAAAGAAAACTATATAAGGTCGAATAGCAAGAGTCAGTTACGCTAAAATGTTAAATATGGTCAACAGCACAAGTTAATAATGCATAGAACATTACAGAGGAATAAATGAGGAACATCCGAATGTAACAAAATGGTCGGTGGGCTTCAAAGTTCATATGTAAAGATGTCAATGGATTTAACAAAACGCCGACTTAAATACTAAAACAAATATATGAAAAATGGTAAACGTACTTGTGGCACAGACGACGCCGACATCCTCCGAGTGGTCACAGTCGTTATTTCCAAAGTCATTATGGGCACAGTTGACAAGGGAGGTCTCATTGCCGTAACATGTGACATCATCAAGCCATATCGGGCCCGACCCCGGGCCATACTTCCCCGGGTCACCAACAATGGCTTTTTTACTACAAATATGAAAGTCAATAAAAAATAAAAATAAAAACCGGAAAAAGATGTAAGACATGTAGAATCATGGAGAATTAATAAAAGACATGACTTGAAGTAGAAAGGAAAATAAAATGCATAGTTCCGCCCTCAGGCGGAGAAAGTAAGCTGACCTGTTCACTCACTTTTACGCCATACAGCTTTCAAGAATATTTTCAGATTACCTCCCTTTATAAGACAAATATAGTGATTTCGCAATTTGAATAAAACATGTTTTAGCAGCAACTAACTGCACATTAACTTTGGTTTGTGATGATTAATATTGATCAGAATGATTGAGTGATAAGTATAAAATGATGAAATTGTATCTAGATTGGTGTACAAAGTGTAACAAAGTGTAAATCACAGCTTAAAATGCGGAAGTTTCTTTTTTTGTTCAGTATATGTTGTAAAATGTGTCTGTTGTTGGAGGGAATTGAATTAAATTGAATGTTGTTTAACGGCTCATCAACACAGTATAGGTTATTTAAAGCCGCCCCAGAGAGAGGGGAAGGATACATAGGAAACCGGGAACCTGCCCTACTCTTATTATCGAACAGATTCCAATGGTTCTTTAACGTGCTCGGAGGATAGACCGATACACGGGACTGCCCGGTTTACGTCCCCTTCTGACGGACGAGGCTAAGGGAAAGTGTCTTGCCCAAGAACACACCGACGGAACTCAGTGGCACCACGGAGGATTGAACCCGGGGGCCTCCGGTTACAAATCCGCCGTGCTACCGACTGCGCCACGCCAGCCCTCTGGAGGGATACCTACTTTAACGTCCATATGTACAGGCCATAGTAAATGTATAGTTGTTTTCCATATATTTAAACTTTATTCAAATAACATCAAACATATTGCTGACATTAACAACAGTTGATGTCACAATTGTTAGCTGCCGATGCTTTGTCTGGTTTTAAAGGGACACATGACAATATTGAGGTGCTTTAAACATTTTTCATGCATCAAAACAAAACCTACAAAAGCGTCTGTTTTCGTTCTTCGTAAACCCTCTATTGGATTGTTAGCAAACATAAGCTAACTTTTTTTGTAACAGTCATTCAGTTGGTTTCTTTTAAGCAAATGTACGTAGCATTTTAGTAAAACAGAGTATCTGAATGCATGTCATTTTAAACACACTGTCCAACATCCCAGATTAATTGGCCATGTAAAATCTTGTACTCACTATTGCACCCCTAACTTATCACAGACAATTTTAGCGGCAAAGTTGTTAAAGTTATCGTCACACACGGTTCCCCATCTGCCAGAGTAGAAGACCTCAAGACGACCCTCGTTGGTTCCCGGTCCATCACTGAGGCGGTATGTCAGGTTGGTAGAGGCCACAGCTACAGCAGACGACACACAATTTATAAAAAAAGTTATCCTAACTGCTTGTGAGTAGTCTTCAAAAAAATAAACATGCCTGTTCTCTTAGAAACATTTTGGTTGAGTGAAAACTGTTTCCTTTTTTGGTGTTTAAAGAAATTTTCCAGCACATTTTAGGCTTTTGTATGATGGCCAATTTTTAGAGATGGCGGTAAACCACCCACTTATTTCTGGATAGAGCCAGTATTGTGTACCTCCCGCCATCCATAAGAATTGACGCTTTCACACAAGTCAAGCTTCCAGTGTGATTCGATTAAGTATGCACTCAATGGTTATATAAACACAGCCAGGTTTTTAGAACCAGAAGGTTGTATCTTTATATAAAAGGAAAAGGAAGATAAAAACTTATCGCTCTTAGGCATTCATACAGGAATACTGTTTTTAATCTGTAAACATTTTTTTTATAAAAACGCGACGAAATTAAAAGAATGTAATTAAAAATATGCTTGTATTGAAAATGTTCCGACGTGTGTCATGTCTAAATCATTCATTAGCTACATAAGTATTGCAAAGATCGCATATTTTCAAACTACCCACCATCTGTGCACAGCACTCCAACATCTTCTCCATGCGTACAGTCGTTGTCTCCCGGGGCGTTGGTCTGACATGACAGCAGTGACGACTCGTTACCAAAACATACAACGTTGTCCAACCAGATGTGACCGGTACCTTGTCCGAAGCTCGCAGCAGTCAAAGCCTGTGCATGTTGACTGAAATTTTAGAAATAAAATCAACCAGTTGATCACGGTGTCCCCTTTAGAGAGAGTATGTGTGTGTATCGTGTTTTACGTCAGTTTCAACAACTGTAAGGTTATATATGATGGTCGATTTTTTGTGGTGGAGGCAGATCACCCACTTTTCCTGGGTAAAACCAGTACTGTACACCTCCTGCCATCCGTAAGAATCAACACTTCCTCACAAGTCGATCTCCCAGTGGGATTCGAACCCACAACGGTGAGAGGCGAACGCAACATCGTTAACCATTCGGCCACTGAGAAGCCTTAGAGAAGGATATGTGACTAAGATGATAGTTATGAAAAACTATACCTGAGTCCTATTAGTAGCAACATCAACTGAAATGTTTCGAGTAGCTTTCTGGCAAAGACCCAAATACAACACTACAACAGATGCTGTTATAAACATCACAGAGGAAATATTTACACATTCTAAATCATGAAAGAAACAACAGATCTAGGGCTTAACGTGGAACTATGTATTGTAGCCTTTTCATAAGTTGAAATGTTTCGAGTAACTTTCTGGCAAAGACCCAAATACAACACTACAACAGATGCTGTTATAAACATCACAGAGGAAATATTTACTGATTCTAAATCATAAAAGAAACAACAGATCTAGAGCTAAACGTGAAACTATGTATTGTATCCCTTTCATCAGTTGAAATGTTTCGAGTAACTTTCTGGCAAAGACACAAATACAACACTATTTACAGCTGTCGTAAACATGACAGATTTTTTTTTTTAATGAGAACCTATTGTATCTGCTTCTTTATTTATATATACAATCAAACTTTGTCATGCGACAACATCCATTCGGTGACCAATTGTCTTATGCCACCAATTTTGAGTGCCCCGATCGCCGTTCTTCTTTATTTTCAATGCTTTAAGCTACTTTTTCCTAACGTGACCAACGACTACCTGATTTCACACCAAATATTAATAATTTTGATTATTAAAGAAACTAACTCGCCAAATAACGGCAAACTTACACTTCAAAACCGTTAATCAAAACTCTATCCAGGTGTTCAGGTAATATAATAATGTATATGTGCCCATTAAAAGTATAGGTTTATTAACAGGTTATTAAGTTACGCGTGATTGAATATGAATTATGAGTTGATGACTCTTAATTCGACGCTCCAGTTTTGAGGTTGGTTTGGCCTGGCTGGTTAAAGCCGTTTATATTGTGTCTATAGGGTTTGGATTCTCAAAATATGTAAGTTACATATATACCTCGTCATCTGTAGGTTAAAAAACAGTGTAGATGTTTTGTAAGTTGTGGCTGTTGTTGGTGGGATAGCTACTTATAGCGACTGTCAATGAGATCAAGGACTATCAAGTCATGAACTATCCGGTTATTGCGTCCAAATTAGATTATCAGGCCTTTATTTGCTGTTATCATTGAAGTGAGGAAGGTGCGAACAACATGTTTTGATGCAATACAGTAATCGCAACATTCCCAGTAGTTTCTGATAAAACTTTATTCAAGGATATTAGGCAAGTGTCCTTGTTGATCCGTCTCAAGAGACTCAAGATATCTAATTGACCTTGGCAAAAGAGTTTAGCCCCCACCTCGAAGACTAAAAAATTAAAATGTCCACCTACTAGGGTAGGTTGAGAGCCTTGCAGACTACTCTGGCCGCCTTAGAATCAAACTGGTCATCGCAGACGGTACCCCAGCTACCAGCTAGGAACACCTCCACTCGCCCATTCTTGTTGCTGGTACCATTCACAAGACGGTACCGTATCGCAGCTGAAATAAGGAGAACATGTAACCAGTGATTTTGTTACCTGCGAGTCATGCTTCTATGACTCATAATATACAATGGATGCATAGAAATCGGACAATATTTCTTCTGAAACAGATAAGGTCCTCTTTGGTACCAATTAAAATTATGGAAATATCCATATTAAAGGCCACCCAAGTTGAGGAAAGATGTAGGTACTGTCAAAAAAACAGTAACAAAACTGTGAATCGCAAGGGGACTCCAAGTTTTTCCAAAGGACACATAAATCCTGAAGGCAATAAGTCACAGGGCTCATAATACTACAACTGTAATAAATCACTTATGTAATATAGACCACTTCCATTTTTCCTACATATAAGTAGCATATGATTCTTATAGGATCCTCAAACGACATGTAGTATACGATACTTATATAAAGGAGTGGTACTGGATTCTTATATAAAACTTGCGTTATAAGAATCCTATGAGAATCGTATAAAAGCTGACCATTTTTTCATGAAAATTATACAAAAATGTGTGTGTTTTAAAACAGAACATTAAAAATGAAAATTATATGAAACTCCTATTATATTACAGGGTTCCCACCCTTATTGGAAAGCCAAATTCAAGGACTTTTCAAGGACCTTTTTTCCAAAAATCAAGGACTAATATTCGCGCATGGATGTACAATGTAATGCTCAAAACAGCAACAAATATTCTAGGAACGCACAACCAATAGCCATTTTTGGGATGAACAGCAAAAATCCAGAATTTAAGGACTTTCAAGTACCTTATCAGATTTTCAAGCACTTTCCAGGCCTTGAATTTTTATTTTCAAATGCAAGTACTTTCAAGGATTTCAAGGACCCGTGGGAATAAATATCATATGAAACAGTTTATATGGGAATTATATCTGACTCCTTTCATACAAGAATCATATGAGAGCAGGTTTTTTTTCATGAAAATTATATGAAAATGTGTGCGTTAAAAAATGAACTTTAATGAATATATTTTATATGAAAATTATATGAAACTCCTTTTATGTAAATATCATATGCAGGGCACTAGTCAGCTTTTAAGGGACTGGGGCTAGGGCTCTCAGGAAAGGGGAATTTGCATTGTTTCCATATCAAAGGGAATTTCTAAGAAAGACAAATTAGTGGTTTTTTTCTATTATTTAAGTGGCACCAAATTGCAAAAAGTATGCTGGTTTCCTGTATTGAAGTTAAACAATATCTGATCAAAAAAAAAAAATTAAGAGGGGAATTTTTCACAGGATAAGAGGAAAAATATATACTTTTAAGGGAGGGGAATGGGGCCGAACAAAAATAGCCAAACGAGTGTCCCGATTGAAACATTTTATATGAGAATTGCATGTGGAGAGAGCCACATGATGCTCACATGAGAAGACACGAATATACTGCAAAGTTGCCAATATTTATCATTTTAATAGTCCCCAGTCCAAAATACAGTCAACTGTAACATTAGGGTGGAAATCCCTATCTTTAAACTAGAGCTATCACTGAACGCAATGAGCACCTACGCATTTTTTATTCTACTGTTATGCGACGCGACGTTACAGACATCGTGGTCCCTATATAAAAAATTGAAGGTTAAATTTATTATTGTTGCACTATTATCAACAGTTAATAATATCCAAACACAAGTGGCTGCATACCATTATTTCTATTAATATTAATGACTGAACAAATGCAAGTTATATGGAAAAACAAGGGACGCCTCGAGGTTTTAAACAAGAGGCCCAAGAGTAAAATATTACTTGCTAACATGGCTCTTATAACATCAATAAAGGGAGTGACTGCAATTTACGTTTTTTTGAACGTTTTGGGCAAAATACAGCATACTAAATCAAGGGCCATAACTAAAGAATCTGGTAGAGTTCGGTAAAGATCAGATGAAAAATGAAGGCCCTACCATATTAACGAAACAAAATATAGCATTTTTAACTAAATCAAGAGCCATAACTCCTCTGTTACTGGTCCGATCTGGCTAGTTTTCGAACTTGGCCAATATCCAAACACAAGTGGCTGCAAACCATCTTTTCTATTTATATAATAATATTAATGATTGAACAAATGCAAGTTATATAGAAAAACAAGGGACCCCTTGAGTTTTTAAAAAATCAAGATTGTCAAACACATTAAAGGGACTCATGGCAAAGGTAAATTAAGAAACCCAGAAAGTTATACAGCAAACTATTCAGGCTAACTGAAGTTATTTGAGATTTATTAATTTTCTGCTGTTCCAGCAACAAGGAGTTTACACGGGAAAAGCCCAGTCGAAAAGCATTTTGACTGTGAAATATTTTTTTCTCAACCGATTTTCAAAACTAATGTGTTTTTATTTACGACTTGCAATCCCAGTTCCATTATTTATGTACATATTGTCATAATGGCTCATGTTATTGCTGAAAATCCTTTGGCTGAAACAAGCGCCCCGAAGAATAGGCCTTTTCCCAATTTTTCTCAAAAAAAGCTCCGCCTGACATGAAAAGCTCCTTAACGATAACAGCTGAATCATTATTTGCCATAAATTTCACTGTTCCTTGCTCTGCTTTTCTTATCTTTTTTTTTTACATATAACTCATTTTGTAGATGATCCTTTGGTTTTTTGTGTACAAATATTATGCACTGTTGTATCTATTTGAAATAAAATATGTTTAAACCAATTCCTAGATAAATCTTACCTGTCAATAAAAAATTAAAAAGTTGTGAAGTTTATTTCATCAATATGTTTACGCAAGAAAATATTACATTACAATAATATGTACCTGCATTACAAACGACTCCTACGTCCTCCGAGTGGTCGCAGTTATGTGTGTACCATCCTTTATTCGAACACTGTACAATGTTTGTCTCCGTTCCGGTACACGCTAGATCGTCCAGAAGAATGGGTCCTCTTCCCTGGCCATATGCGCCACCGGAAATAGGCATACTGTTGGCGCTGTAATACATTTGTTACAATTTAAAAAGCAAGTTCTCAACATTTTGATATTTATATAATCATATGGCATCTCGCTAAAGCTATGCTCTAAAACGAACAGACGTCAACATATTTAGGTCAGAATCCGGACTGTATAATCCTTGTCAATAGGTCTAGGATGGGTGAAAAGCCATGGTCCAAAGATGGGTGGAAGGCACTGGTCCAAAGGTAAGTGAAAAGTCATGGTCTAAGGAAGGGTGAAAAGCCATGGTCCAAGGATGGATGAAAATCCATGGTCCATGGATGGGTGAGAGTTCATGGTCCAAAGGTAGGTGAAAGGCCATGGTCTAAAGAAGGGTGAAAAGCCATGGTCCAAGATGGGTGAAAATTCATGGTCCATGGATGGGTGAAAGGTCATGGTCCAAAGGTAGGTGAAAGGCCATGGTCCAAGGAAGGGTGAAAAGCCATGGTCCAAGGATGGGTGGAAGTCATGGTCCAAAGGTAGGTAAATAGCCTTGGTCCAAGAATGGGTGGAAGTCATGGTCCAAAGATGGATGGAAGGCATCCCACCATGGTCCCAGGATGGGTGGAAGTCATGGTCCTAAGATGGATGGAAGGCATCCCATCATGGTGAAGCTACGAAACCAACAAATGGAAGCATGTGCACTCACAGCTTAGTTAATACAAACTAAATATGGATATTTACGACCAATCAGAAACTGTTTCACTCACGTCTGAAATCCCAGCATCCTACACGCGACCTGGGCATCTTGATTGTTGAATCCGTCATCACACACCGTACCCCACGTGTTGTTGTAGAACACTTCCAAACGGCCATTGGATGTTGACGAACCATTCGTCACCCGTATTGTCACATTGGTGCCTGTATAACAAAACAGTTTAACACTCATAACAAATGATCAGCAATCAACTTATCACGACAAAATAAATAATTCAGCCTGTTTTTAATAGTGATTGTTTTTCTGTTAATGGAAGCATATTTTTCATCTAGTTAAAGGGCTTGGAGGCGATGTGGAAGACTCAAATCGGAATAAAACCTTCATAATAATCATGTTCCAGTGTCCTACTTAATTAGGTAGACCGCATGTTTTTCAACTTTTCAAAAAATCAAAGTAGAATTTATTTTAACTGAAAGATACATTGTTTTCATAAGATGTTAAGTAAAAAAATATTTTTAAAAAAATTGTAAAAATGTAAAAAAAAAATATATTAAAAAATATTTTAAAAAATCTGCCCACCCCTGGGGTCCTTTAACCCCTTTGCGCTCTTTTGCGCGACCTTTGATTGTAATAAATCCAATATATTCATGAAGAGGACATGTGCAACTTTGTTTTGACACTGTTTATGTGGGGGTCCGGACCTATAGTTTTCAAAGTAATTTTTAATTTAGAGTTCATCTTTTAGTGTTTTTAGCAGACAAAAATCGAAGAAATGTCAAAACATGCGGCCTACCTAACTTAATGCGCATAGGCATTAAAGTAGGCCCCATTATCCGTACGATTTAATTATTGTTAATGAAATAGTTTGGTCTGGAAAACTAGACGACTCTGCTAGTTTTTGTTGTATTATCACTAATATTAATGCATATGATGCTTTAACGTGTTTAGGGTAAAGTGATCTCGTGTCAGACTTGATGCCGAGTCGAACAATTTTGCTAGATTTGGTACTGTTTTTACGCTGCCACAAACGCACATGAAGTGCAAACAATAGCAACAGGGAACCAGTTTAACGTTCATTGTAACCACTGAAACCCAGCAAGAACTTGATATACAATACTGTTGGTTTAAAGTATGATTGCAATGGAGGTATGTGAAAAATATTTTTTCCTTGATAATGAGTTGGACAGTGTGTCTGATTTACAATCTATCAAGTTAGCTTGTTTATCGTCATATAGTTTAAATAAACTATATGACAATAACACATGTATCATGTGTTACATGATTGTTGAAATTAACGTAAACATTAAAAGCAAACAGACTGATCATCCACTTGTACTATCAAAAAATGTCAACAAATGGACCCATTCTTCTATATTTTTTAATATGTCCAACTCAAGATCAAAATCATCCGACTCGATATCGTGCATGGGTAGGTTTTGCCTTAAAACATGCTGCTTCTACATGCAAACCACTTGTAGACAACTGGTATACTCTCAGGAGATACTGCCATATTGATATAAACCGAAACCAGAATGAATTACGTTTTACGCCGTAGATCTATGTCATTCTTTACAAAAGCTGTCCGACTCGCAATCACTTTACCCTAAAGTTCTTATAAATTCTTGTTTTGTGATCAAAGTACACATTATCTGCATTATATGTACAAGTGTCAGCAATATAATCACCATTAAAATTAATAGTTATGATTATGAAATGGTCGGAAAAAAATTTGATTGACATGGCGGATCTATGAATACATAGTTCCGACTTTTTCTCTAAGCTCCACCCACTTCATTCGCATATGAAATTCTCCATTAATTGATAATAAAATTATTTAAAAAATGTATGTGTCTATAAAGCTACAAAATCCAGCAAAATATCTTATCTAATTTTGGAGTTATAGACTGGCAAAGTTACTATATGTTATATATGAAAAATTCATGTTTGTGGGACAGTTAGACTGACACAGCCTAAGTTCTCACAAACATTGCTGCATTTTGTAATCAATCTCTGACAAGACGCATAGGTTAGTGCCTTCCTGGGGTCCCATGTATGTTTTAAAGGGAAAAAGCTAATACTAACTGAGCACACCCTGTTTGCATATTTGCACACCGAAGTTTTGAATTCTGCCTTATACTTATTGAGCAAAGCCAGTTTGGATATTTTCACACCCAAGTTTTGATTTCTGCCTAATATATATTGAGCACACCCTGTTACCATATTTGCACACCAAAGTTTTGAATGTCTGCCGAATATCCTGTTTGCATATTTGCACACCCAAGTTTTGAATGTCTGCCTAATATCCTGTTTGCATATTTGCACACCCAAGTTTTGAATGTCTGCCTAATATCCTGTTTGCATATTTGCACACCCAAGTTTTGAATTTCTGCCTAATATCCTGTTTGCATATTTGCACACCCAAGTTTTGAATTTCTTCCTAATACATTGATTGGACTGACGGCTCTATGAATTACTGAATCTATGAATCAGACTACTCACCTACATCACACAGACTACTCACCTACATCACACAGACTACTCACCTACATCACACAGACTACTCACCTACATCACACAGACTACTCACCTACATCACACAGACTACTCACCTACATCACACAGACTACTCACCTACATCACACAGACTACTCACCTACATCACACAGACTACTCACCTACATCACACAGACTACTCACCTACATCACACAGACTACTCACCTACATCACACAGACTACTCACCTACATCACACAGACTACTCACCTACATCACACAGACTACTCACCTACATCACACAGACTACTCACCTACATCACACAGACTACTCACCTACATCACACAGACTACTCACCTACATCACACAGACTACTCACCTACATCACACAAACTACTCACCTACATCACACAGACTACTCACCTACATCACACAGTACTCCTACATCCTCATTGTGGTTACAGTTACTCACGCCCCATTTATTGTGGCCGCAGTACGCAATACTCGACTCGTTACCGGTACACCTCACATTGTCCAGCCATACTGTACCGGTACCCTGACCATAGTAGGCCTTTGCACGAGGCTGGGCACCGTAACTGGCAAATAAAACAGAACAATATTATTGCACATGTATTTGTCATCAAATATTTACTAAACACGACTTCTAAATGCATTTATACTAGTGTTTGTTTTGAGACACCTGATCTGCTTTTCATTTCGGTAATTTCAAAAAGGCCCATCTGCAAAATTTAGTTATAGACAGATTAAAAAAACAAATAATAAAATGCAGAGATGGCTGGATGAAATGATAGAAAGACAAACAGAATGAAGACAGAAAAGAAGATAAATGGAAGAAGGTTAAACATTTTTTTATATAAACACAGGCAAATAACGAATACTCAGACTGACAGAAAAGAAAAGCAGACAGATATGAGAAACAGATAGAGAGACTAGGTGATAAGGACGAAAAAGCTAGAGAGAGAAAGACAAGATAATCAGATAGATAGATAAACAGCAATCAGACAGACAAACCTTGCTAGGCCCAACATATTACAGACAACTGTAGCAGCTTTTGTGTCAAAATCATCATCGCACACAGTTCCCCATTGGTTGTTATGAAAGACCTCCACCCGACCCTCGGCAGATGATGCCCCGCCCGTTAGACGAATCGATACATTGGAACGCTGGGAAGCTGTAAATTATACAAAAGTTATTCTTTCCTTGACGGGTGCACTTCCGTGGCTGGGAATGTAAAGACGCTGAGTTTGAAACGTTTTCGCCTCTCACTGTTGTGGGTTTGAATCACACTGGGAGCTCGAATTGTGAGAAAGTGTCGATTCTTACAGATGACTGGAGATATACAGTACTGGTTTTACCCAAGAAATGATGGGTGGTCTGCCTCCACCACTAACAACCGTCATATACCCTAAAATGTGCTGAAAATGATGTAAAACACCATTCAACCAATTTTATTGGACGGATATTATTTCACTTTCATATATATATATAGAGGATCTTACATGAGTACTCCTTCATTATTGAATTTAGTAAACAGGTTGGCAAAATGATATAATGCAAGGCTCTTGCCAAGCATTAAATCATTTTTGTTAATGAGTTTAATAAATTCAATAATGAATGAGAACGAATGTTAGATCATTCTATTTATCACATAACTCACATACTGACTTTTGTTGTAATTTGCCTGTCGCTTTAATGTGCGAAACTGACATAAACCGTGGGAATTGGATCATGGTCATTATCGATTTATTTTTTTGACAGTGCATACTAGGCTTATTTGCATATTTTTATAACTAGTGGTATATCGAAAATATAGAATGGTGTTATTCCACTCCCACACCATAAGTTATGTGATAAATATATATATAGCAAAGCAACACCAGCCAGAACATGTGTACATTAGACAACAATGCCCCGGATAAGGAATATCAGTTAGAACTTAAACGTGAATTAAGGAAAGGCAGAAAGTAGGTAAAGGTTATTCACATTGGCAGGAACATATTGCTATTATGCAAAATTAGTTTTATTTTAATTTCTCAATTTCATAATTAAAATAAGATATATATATAAATGAACACTACAAATAAAGCTTTTAATATTATTATCACGACAGACGTAAAGTTAGTTTAGCATCAGCAATAAACAACAAAGTCCATCACCTACCCAAATGTGGAGGTGTGTCAGTTTACTGATCACTGATTGGTCAAATTCTTGTGATGATGTCATGATAAAATTATGCTTATTAAACAAATAATTTTTACCATAATCAAACACAATTACTTACTCATACAGATCACGCCAGCATCCTCACTATGTTGACAGTTGTTGTTACCCCACCCTCGATGTCCGCAGTAAGCCACATCAGTCTCGTTCCCCGTGCAATCCAAGTCATCGAGCCACGTCTGACCCGTCCCTGGTCCATAAAACCCACTCACTTTTGCAAGGGCACCTTGACTGTAATCAAATGAATAGTTGTTTTAACAACTCATCAACACAATGTTTAGGTTATTTGGAGTCGCCTCAGAGAGAGCAGTGGGATACAGCACAGTAATCCGGAAACCCTGCCGCACTGCTCGAAGTTACCCTCACGGGTGTGCAGCAGAACACATAGATCGAGATAGATACTGTTACTATTGTTTGGGGCGCTTGTTTCAGCCAAAGTCTTTCTGGACTTTTTAGACAAAATTCAACTAGTACCTAAATACTACGCCTTGCATAACAAGTTAGAGAATTCACATGTTGTGCCAAGCGGCAGTGACACTGACCTCGATTGACGGTTCACCTCGTGAGACGCTGCTGTAAATCAATTTTGAACACAGCTGGGGGAAAATGCGTGTAACTACAAGCGGTATATAAAATGTACATTCAACGCGACTTACTGGTATTGTTTGTGCGCATCATGACCTCACCATTTTTTTGTGTGGCTTTTGTGGCTTTTTATGTACACAGCCAGAAGAAATGTCAAAAACGCAAAAAGGGCTGGTAAGGTCAGGTTAATAAAACACATGACGGAAAGTGGTGGTACATTCCCCAGAGTTCTTTAATCAGGACCCGTTTATATTGCACGTCTACCTGCAGTCCCTGCCTAAATTAATGTTGCAAAAACTCATAGTTCCTAAGATCTAACATGGATATTAATGTATATAGGTCTATGGATCTAAATATGTGTATTTTCATCATCCAGAAAGCTGATACGCTTTACAGAAAATCGTGACAAGTTGCGGAATTTCTTCACTGAGGAATACTTTATATCCCATTCATACGATTTATGGTATTCAATATCTATCAAGGCACATCACTCCAATCCACATGAAGGCTTTATTTATAATGTCAATGTTTTTCTAGCTACCCAATTCTTTCGAAAAAGTCACGTTTCATTTTACTACGCTACACGCAATGAAGTTATATTAATCTAAAACAATAACACAGTGACGAGCAGAACAAATGTTTGCCATGCATTTTGACAGGTCAATCTGGTGACGTTCAGCTTTCACTGGCCAACAGTTACACACTGGCCAATCGGAACTCATCAAGCAGGCTCTCAAAAGACCACGTTTGATCTGGGTCTTGATGCGCTTTAAATTGATCATGTCCAGGTAAACGCTTGTCATTTTCAATGGGGCGAGAAAGGTCAAGACGGTACAATACAGACAAACTTTTGATCTGCCGCAAATAGGAGTTTCTCTAACTTGTTGTGCAAGGCGTGGTAAACTGTAATATCAGTGAAAAGGTCATTTTTAGTGGTAAATAAAAATACCTTACTTTTCAAGTTGAGAAATAAAAAATTCATGCGCTAAAGCTGTTTTCGATGGGGGCATTTTCAATGCAAAATGCTCCTGCATAAAAAAAAATGTTTAGACTTTTTATCCAAAATGGTTTTAAATTGTTGGATATTCGTACATTAAGACACCCTGAAGTTTTATAGCAAAGTATGAAGGCTAACTGAAGTTATTTGAAATTTATTTATTTTCTGCTGTCCCATCAAGTTGAACACGGAATTTACATGGGAAAAGACCCATCAAAAAATCATTTGAGCTGTAAAATATTTATTTCTCAACCAATTTTCAAAACTAAGGTATTTTTATTTACCAAAAATAATTAACGCAAAACATGACCTTGACCGTGGTATTTTTTGTCATTCAGCAATGTCCACCAATGCCAACAATACATATGACCAAGTATCAAAGACATAAAGCGAGGCAATCACAAAGTTAACTGAGGTTAAGTTACCTAACCTAGGTTAAGTCTGGGGAAATAATGCAACATATGACCTTGACCTTGGTATTTTTTGTCGTTCAATGATGTCCACCAATGCCAACAATACATATGACCAAGTATGAAACAAGAAAATGAGGCAATCACATACAGTTAACTGAGGTTAAGTAACCTAACCAAGGTTAAGTTTTGGAAAAGTAACGCAAAATATGACCTTGACCTTGGTAATTACATTGGCATTACGTGATGTCCCTTGACCCAACACAGCATCTGACAAAGTTCCAGAAAAATTTGAGCAGAGGATGTTGAGAAATATGGCTGATTTAAAGTGTGGCCGCCGCCGCCGGAAAAGTGACTGCTATGATTATGTCTCGCTACCCACTATCATGGGCGAGACAAAAAGTATAAAAAGAGAATTTTTCATTCTTTTGTTATTCATAATTTTTTATAATTGATAAAAGGCAGTAAGTCAAGGGTGGCAAGAGATTAAAAACCAACTGAAAGAGACGATTTTGTCATGTGATGTCTGAAACTGTGGGGATTTTATTTTTTGACAATATTAACTAGTAAAACTGTCATAATTTCCGCCAAGGTTGATTTTAGTCTAGCCATGCATTTGTAAAGTGGACTCCTTTCTCTGTTAATTTTGGTCATTCTAAAGCAGTTAATACGGACGAAACATTATAATAAATATAATACAAGTATGAAAGAAGGTAAATATTTTCTTACGATGGGTAGTTCAGCATTCGACATACAACTGCTGCATCGTGGGAGTTGAAGTTATCATCGCAGATGGTTCCCCAAGTGTTGTTATAGAACACTTCCACACGACCCTGATACTGGTCACTGCCGCCAACCAACCGAACTTGCGTATGCACATTTGCTGTAATACGGGATACAATAATATATAACATTTTTATCAGTGAAAGATTGGGATCACAAAAATAACTAACGGTGACGTCGAGTTATGACGTCAAAAAAATGTTGCTGACATTCAATAACGCCAATAATTCCGGTTAAAATCATGCATAAACTGATTTTAAATGTAATAAATAGATTATTTAACTGCTGTGTTCAATTGCAGGGAAATCCTTCACTCGATGGTAGGCGTGTTTTTGTTTTTTGACTCACTCGCATATGCTCGTTCGTGAAAAGATCAACACGTCTACCATCTTGTGAAGGATTTCCCTATAATCGATCCCAGAAGAAATATCTATATATTACCCTTGAGAATCATAGGTTAAAGAAACTAAACCTCCAATTTTAAGGTGTGGTCTGGCTGGTTAAATCTGTTCCTACTAACTGGGCACAATGAGGTATCTCTAGAAATGTTTAAATACACTTTGACTATTTCAATCATCCGATTGACATTTTTTGAGGTTAGGGGTAACATTTTTTAATGAAATTCACATATTTTACAATTACTTTTGTAAAATTAAGCTCTTTTTTTTTTTTATAAATTATTGATTTTTTACAAACTCAATCTAAAACCATTAAAAGAAAAAAAGAGTGTCCATTGGACACAAAATACGCCCGTCGAAAGTGGATCATTTGTAACTGTAATAACAGAGGGTTGTCGCACAATCCCGCGACATAATACGAACTCCATTGTTTCCAGGGCGATTGGTCTGGTTTTCGAACTTGACTGAGTTTCATCAAGATTGAAAAACATATATTCAATTTATTGAGCAGACATCATCAAAATTTTCAATTTCAATAATTAAAGGGCCATAACTCCGTTGTTACCGGGAATGATATGGCTGATTTCCAAACTTGACCTAGATATTATGCCTATAAATATTATTCCAAAGTTTCATAAAGATTGAACAATAAATACTCGAGTTATAGAGCGGACATCGTTAAAAATGTTGATTTTCAATCATTCAAGGGATATAATTCCTTTGTTACTGGGGCGATTTTCAATAATTAAAGGGCCATAACTCTGTTGTTACCGGGGCGATTGGGCTGGTTTTCGAACTTGACCGAGATATTATGCCCATAAACATTATTTCTAAGTTTCATAAGGATTGGATAATACTGTTAGAGTTAGGGAGCGGACATCGTTAACATAGTCTATTTTCAATAATTAAAGGGCTATAACTCCATTGTTACAAGGGCGCTTGGGCAGGTTTTCGAACTTGATCGAGATATTATGCCCATAAACATTACTTCGAAGTTCCATAATGATTGGATATTATTTGTCAGAGTTAGAGGGCGGACATCATTAAAACCATGGATTTTAATAATTAAAGGGCCATAACTCCATTGTTAGAGGGGCGATTGGGCTGGTTTTTGACCAAGATATTATGCCCATAAACATTATTTCCAACTTTCATAATGATTAGATAATATTTGTTTGAGTTAGAGAGCGGACATCGCAAAACTTAACGGACAGACGGACATAATACATCCCGTCGTAAAATTAGTCATGTCTTACGACGGGCGCATAAATAGAAAAAGTGTGTGGTTAATTAGTTTTTACCTACACAAGTCTATGGAAAACGTACAAAATCTCCATATGCAAATTTTAAACCACAGGGGCACAGCAATTTTTGACCCCAGGGACTTCATTTTGACCCTGAGGATTTTATTTGAACAAACTTGATAGTCCGTCCAGGTGTTGGCTGTTATTAATGAAGAAAAATTGTCGAAATCTGACCAGTGGTTCTTGAGAAGAAGATTCTGGGATGGGACGTGACAAAAATGTGTTACGCAATGCGAGGGGATGCGACAGGATGTTACAGACAACGTGATTCTGATATAGCCCCCACTTCACTTTGTCAACATGGGAGTATAAAAATTTGAAAACCATTGACCTCAGGATCATCCACGTGAAATTTGACCAAATAGTTACTGAGATGTCGTTTGAAGAAACTGTTAAAGACGGATGCTGTCGGATGGACGAAGGACAAAAAGTGATCAAAATCGTCCAATAGGTGTCAGAGCTAAAATGGCTGCTTTTTTCCCCCTTTACTTATACTGCAAAAAGCTAAAATGTTTGTAGTGAACTCATTTTTAAGAATTTGGTGGTTGAAAGTAATCATGTAGAACGAGGTTTCCTATCAGACCTGCCTCCACCAATACACACAGGTCAGAGGTCTGCAGCTCTAAAACACAGGGCTCTATCCACTGAGCTATTGAGCTAAAGGCAAAAGTTACACATTTTTTCTCAGATATGACAACAAAATGAACCCACTCACACCACCCACCACCCACACACCCACACACACACACACACCCATACACACACTTTCAAAAATAAATAAGTAAAAAATATGTTTAACGTTAATATAATAATAAAATAATTAAAAGATTCTTTTTGGTAAAAGATATTCGAAATGCAATACATTTTTTATTATTTGTATCCACCCGTCCACCCTTCCCCCACCCACATCCCCACTCCCTCACCCCATCCCAATGATCAAAATTCATCAAAACCTTTTTTTTTACATTTTATAAGAGCGCCCCCTATTACGGGAAATATGGTATCTGAACGAAAGAATAAAAATGCCAACACTACTTACTGTCCTGGCAGACAACGCTAGCATCCTCTGTGTGATCACAATCCGAGATCGTCCAACCATTGAATCTACAAAGACCCAATGACGCCTCCGTGCCGAGACACTCCACGTTGTCCATCAAGATTCTACCGGTACCCTGCCCAAATGCTGCTAGGCTCAGTGCTGTGGCACCAGAACTAACAAGAGAATAACAATATTAATAAGATTTAAATGTCAAATGAAATCTAATACCAAAGGCTAAATACTAGAGGTTATTTTTAGTAAAACAATATGTCTCCCCACAACTGCTGTATCAGGTTTCCCCACAACTGCTGTATCAGGTCTCCCAACAACTGTCGTATCAGGTCTCCCCACAACTGCCGTATCAGGTCTCCGCACAACTGCCGTATCGGGTCTCCCCACAACTGCCGTATCGGGTCTCTCCACAACTGCCGTATCGGGTCTCTCCACAACTGCCGTATCGGGACTTCCCACAACTGCCGTATCTGGTCTCTCCACAACTGCCGTATCGGGTCTCCCCACAACTGCCATATCGGGTCTCCCCACAACTGTCGTATCGGGTCTTCCCACAACTGCCGTATCGGGTCTTCCCACAACTGCCGTATCGGGTCTCTCCACAACTGCCGTATCGGGTCTCCCCACAACTGCCGTATCGGGTCTTCCCACAACTGCCGTATCGGGTCTCTCCACAACTGCCGTATCGGGTCTCTCCACAACTGTCGTATCGGGTCTCCCCACAACTGCCATATCGGGTCTCCCCACAACTGTCGTATCGGGTCTTCCCACAACTGCCGTATCGGGTCTTCCCACAACTGCCGTATCGGGTCTCCCCACAACTGTCGTATCGGGTCTCCCCACAACTGTCGTATCGGGTCTCCCCACAACTGTCGTATTGGGTCTTCCCACAACTGCCGTATCGGGTCTTCCCACAACTGCCGTATCGGGTCTCCCCACAACTGTCGTATCGGGTCTTCCCACAACTGCCGTATCGGGTCTTCCCACAACTGCCGTGTCGGGTCTCTCCACAACTGCCGTATCGGGTCTCTCCACAACTGCCGTATCGGGTCTCCCCACAACTGCCGTATCGTGTCTCTCCACAACTGTCGTATGGGGTCTTCCCACAACTGTCGTATCGGGTCTCCCCACAACTGTCGTATCGGGTCTCCCCACAACTGCCGTATCGGGTCTCCCCACAACTGTCGTATCGGGTCTCCCCACAACTGTCGTATCGGGTCTCCCCACAACTGTCGTATCGGGTCTCCCCACAACTGCCGTATCGGGTCTCCCCACAACTGCTGTATCTGGACGAGGACTCATTCAAACCTTTGCGTCTTTATTTATCTACTTATTTTCCCTTTTAAGTAACATAACATAGGTGGCCCTGTTATAATGTATCTTATAGCAATGTCAGGTTATAAACTCATACCTTTACTAATATAATTATGCACGTGCACACGATAAAGCTATGCTTCGGTACATTTGCCGTTTAGACATTGAGGAGTAAAAGTTATATACTTTACTAGATTGTTCCGCATAATAAATATTAATATATTTACAGTCTTCTGTGATATGTATGACACATGGTTTATAAGAACCCATGTATGGGAATAATGCAGAAATGATAGCATCTTAAATAATCACCGCTATACAAACGGTCTGTGACATATATATTATTCTATGTGGAATGTAACATAAAACAATTCTATACTGAAACTATGATGACTAAAAAGATAGACATGATTTAAAAAATACATATATCCGTAAACACTATACATACATGTAGATGAAAAACTAAAACGTGTTAAAATATGGTTGTAACCATTAACAGACTTAATTTTTATTTAATTAACAACAATATAGACACATGAAATATAAAATATTTTTAAACATGGAATAAAGTTTCTTATAGATCATTCCTATAAAGTTTAGTTGAAATCAGGCAGGTGGTTCGGGAGATCCAGTCCGGATCAAGTTTGTGCATTAAAACCTTTAACGGGCCACGATTCCACCAAAAATCATTCGACCAGAAAACGATGACAATATGCGCAATTAGTGTTGGTACAGATAATTCCTATGCAGTTCGGCTGAAGTCCTGTCAGGGTTTCAGGAGCACTACCGGTACTCCGGACAAAGTTTGTAACATACAGACGGACAGACAGACAGCACAAAAACACTATGTCTCCCCATCCACTTCATGGGTGGAGACGTAATTACACAGATAAAGTTGACCTTTTCAATCAAAGTTGACCTTAAACTGAAAGTCAAGGTCATGGAAACACTGGCATTGTTGGATAGCTAATGATCATATGTAACAACTGTGCACATATCAAATAAATCTGTTGGATTGTTTTCAAGTTGTAATGTGATGGAGAAACTCTTGACAAACTTCTCAACCAGAAGTTGGCCTTATAACCATTTAAAAGTGTCCTTGAAGTGAAGGTCAAGGTCATAGAAACACTGGTATTGTTGGATAGCTAATGATCATATGTAACAACTGTGCAAATCAATCTGTTGGATTTTTTTCAAGTTGTAATGTGTTGGAGAAACTCTGACATACTTCTTAACCAAAATTTAAAAGATTTCAATCGTGACCTTGAACTGAAGGTCATGGATATATATCAAATCAATAAGTTGCATACAAGTTATGAAGTTTTGGAGAAACTCTGTTTGACCTTTTTAATCATGTGCAATCTTCAAGGTCAAGGTGATAGAAACTGTGCAAATATCAAATCAATAGGTTGAATAGTTTAATAGGATATTTTGGAGAAACAAAATTCTAGCCTTTAAACAATCCCTGACACATCATTTATTTAAGTTACAGTTTTTAAAATAACTTTTGAAATAACTTACAATGGCATTCCAAGCATTCTGCAGACAACAGTAGCATCCGCAGCTGACCAGTGGTCATCGCAGACTGTTCCCCACTGACCACTGTATTGGACCTCTACACGACCCTGGTTGACTTTGTTACTGCCCGATAATCTCACAGTAATATTGGGTGGCATGTCTAAAATTTAATAGTTGGTATATTTTGAAAACACATTTGGCAGTTTAGTGAATTAAAAGAAAAGGCAGTGATATCTAAAAATATTTTTTATAACAAGATACTCCGAAATCATATGGGAATTGTACATCTCAGCATTAGCCTAGCTGTTATGTGGGAGAAAACTTAGATAACGCGTGGGAATATCTGTATGTCTGTGAAGGTGTCTACTGTACCCTCTCACACCACCGAGACGGTGAATTGAACCCGGGTTGCAAAAGAAGCGAGTATTCTACGTACTGGGCTCTACCTGGAACATTTATGTCATAATTATGCTGTGCAAGTTTCACATCAATGGCTCAGACACGGCTCAATATCTGCCTTAAATAAGTTCAATGATGGAGTTCATATAAAATTTATATCGAAAACCAGAGCTTTGGGCCATTCTTAAAAAACAATTTGTTCTGTTTCCAGGTCCCAAAATCTTATAAATGGGTATGCTGGTAGATAAGTGAAAAAAAATCTGAAGACATCAAAACTTTTTGAAACTAAAAGTGAAATATTCTAAAGAAAGCAAAATAAATATAATTTATAAAGAGTTGATATAAAATGTTTGGGTCGGTAGGTACTAGGTAAATAGCAAATTAAGAAATTGTGTTCATGCTTGGCCATTTTTTTCTTTTCTTAGTCCGTATAAGGGTGAGAAAAAGGTTTAAAAAAAATAAAATACAATTGCCCTTCCTGCATTTTAAAACAAACAAGATCCCATGTGCTACTGCCTGCTGCATAATGCAATGTGAAGCAGTAGAATAGTTTAAAAGGGTATTTTTCTTCGATATTCTTTTGTTGGGGGATGGTAATGGGGTAGGGGCTGTCTGCAACCGAAGACAGTGAAGGATAAATGGAGCGAGTTGCTGCCTTCAAATACCAGTAAGTAAACAGGAATTGCTTCTATAACAAAGGCCGAATTTCGGCTACTTCACAATTCAAAATTGGTCATATATATATATATATTGGTAAACAACATTTCCCCCTCTTGCTTTCTTATCATTTTTTTCTTTATGATACATGTATAGAAGACAGTTTATCTCGTATGTACCATATTATGCTGAATAACTGTACATTATTTTTACAGTGTCCTACTCCCACTAATACACTGTATGTACCGATATGTATGTATTGAGTAATATCGCTTTTATCAATTAATCTTTCTAAAATACTTTTTCACAAACAAGACAGTTATCATGCTTTTTTTCTCACAAAATAACCAGGCTAGGGAGTCTTCACAATTTTTAGAAAAAAAGTCCTGGGAATGCATTTAAACTTGTCCTCCCTTACCTTGAAGACATTGTATAGCGACATCCTCGTTGTGTCCACAGTTGTTGACCCCCCAGGGCTTGTGCTGACAGTCCTGTATGTTGGTCTCGTTACCCGTGCATTCCATGTCGTCCAGCCAAATAGGTCCATTCCCACCGCCAAATGACGTGCCTTTGAGCACATTTCCTCCTCTGTAATTGTTACAAGTGCAGTAGTATAAAGAATGTGTGCGTTTTCAAAATTTTAAATATTTGGACGGATGGCAATTTCTTTGTGTATATTTTCTTATATAAACATAGATAATTTCTATATAGCCCCCTCAGTACAAGTATTATTATAACATTGAAAAACTAATATATAGTTTCTAATTTTGGTAAGTCTGGTATGCTTTCTAATATCTTAAATTGTGTCTTCAGTGCGATATATGTACACTGGAGCACAGAAAGATGGTGGAACTCTGCCCTGCCAAATTAAAAAAAAAAAGAGGTCAATGACCTTAAAGCCCTACTGATAGGTTTTGATAGCTAGATCAGCATTTCTGTGGTTTCATGAAAATCTGTCAAGTAGTTTCAGAGGAGCAGTCGCTACAAGTTTTTACTATATAACTCTATGCAAACAAAGATGGTTGCTGGCAGCCATGTTTCATGTCAAATCAAATTGATTTTCAACAAGGACCAACACCATATCATGCTGATCATTTTAGAAAAAGTCCCATAACAATGTCACTTATAGTTTTCAAGAAGAAGTCGCTACAATTTATTTATTTTTAAATCTATTTTTAGCCGTGGCTGCCATCTTGAATTTCCGACCGACCTGAATTTTTTCTAGGATCAACTAGACATCAAGAGCAACATTCCTGTGAAGCTTCATGAAAATCTGTCAAGTTGTTTCAGAGGAGTAGTCGCAACAAGTTTTTATTATATAACTCTATGTAAACGAAGATGGTTGTTGGGCGGCCATGTTTAATGTTGAATCAAAATAATTTTCGACAAGGATCAACATTATGTCACACTGACCATTTTAGAAAAAGTCCCATATCCTTTTTTTGCTAGGATCAATTAGCCATCATGAGCAACATTCCTGTGAAGTTTCACGAGTTTTCTGTTAATAGTTTCTGAGTAGTCGCTACAAATTTTTACTAAATAACTCTTTGTAAACAAAGATGGCCACTGGCAGCCATGTTAAACGTCGAATCAAAACGATTTTCAACAACGTCATGCTAATCATTTTAGAAAAAGTCCATATCAATATCACTTATAGTTTTCAAGAAGTAGTAGTCGCTACAAACTTGTTTTTTAAAACTCTATTTTTAGCTTTGGCATCCATCTTTGATTTTACATCAACGTGACTTTTTGCTAGGATCAACTAGACATCATGGGCAACATTCCTGTAACGTTTCATTGATCAGTAGAACTAAAAAATTGTAACAGGGAAAGACACTAGGTTTGAAGGTAATATACAGTTTCTATTTTTAATATCTTTGGTATGGTTTCTAACATCTTGAATGTTGTAGTCAGTGCATATATCAGTGAAAGATAAAAAAATAATTTAAAAACCAAATTTATAAGTTTTGGTGCACATTTCCTCCCCTGTAATTGTTACAAGTGCAGTAGGATAAAGAATAAAGGACTAGGTATGATAAGGGACAAAATTGGCCCCCGATATATTGAAAGTTTTAACGTATAAGTTTTGAATACCTAGTTTAGCAACAAATGAACTGAATCAATATTAAAGGGGGTACATCAGGATTTTTCTAGAAACATCTTAAATTATAAAATTGTTCCAGTTCATGATGAAACACTAATATCAATTAAAATATGATGTTAGAACCATTTTGTTAATGTCTAAACTTTTAAAACACCATATAGCTAGGACGGAATCGGACGTAAAATGCTGAAATTAACCCTGGTGCGTCACCTAGGATAGCACTTATTACTGTGCAGAATAATTTCTTTGCAAAACTAGGGATAATTTTTAGGCTCATTCATTATGTTTTGGCCATGTAGAATAGAAAATATTAATATTTGTCAATTTTAAGTCAGACACCCAGACTTCCATTAAAAGCCTGATGTACTCCCTTTAAAGCT
Source organism: Cyrtodaria siliqua (assembly GCA_037043455.1). Classification (NCBI taxonomy): domain Eukaryota; kingdom Metazoa; phylum Mollusca; class Bivalvia; order Adapedonta; family Hiatellidae; genus Cyrtodaria; species Cyrtodaria siliqua. The sequence continues at coordinate 94,025 of JAWPHD010010000.1, forward strand.
CATTACAAGTATGTTTGAAGGCTCCAAATGAGTTTAAGAGCCTCACAAACAATGCCTTTTCTTTCAAAAAATGATTTTTTTGTTTATTTTTTTTAGCAGTTTTCGATCTGTTTTTGGTCTTGGAAATACACAGCGCACCCTCGAGCACAGCTGATTTTTTGTTGAAACAGGTACTTGATAGGGATGCATCATCAGCCAAAAAACTGTGTGTGCTCGGAGGTGCGCTCTATATTTTAGGATCAAAATCCTGCCTAAAAAGGACCAAAATCTACAAAATATAACACAATTACCAATAATGCCATTTTTTGAGACCCTATTAATTATTCTAGATCAATAAAATAAACAAAAATATATTTTTAAGATCGAATATGATCAATTTACTTCAACATTCACGACAGATTATATGTAAATATGATTTTTTTGCATTTTGAATATATTGGGGGCCAAAATACCCCCTTATCATACCTTGTCCTTTGTGCGTTTTAACCTTTAACCCGCTAAGCACGACTATAATAGCCTTTGCAGCCACTGTAAACCCAGATCAGCCTGCGAGTAACTTGCAGGTTAATCAGGGTTTACAATGTCCAGCTGCTGATCAGTCATTTCCCCCAAAACACCATTTGATCACATAAATGAAAGGTTTTAATTCAAAGAAAGAACAGTCCGTTATATATATGTAGCGAGTTAAGGGTTAATAAATGTTTTAAAAAAATTGGTAGGACGCCGAAGACACTCGTCATTAGGCAAAGGGCAAATAAACAATATTTTATCTTAGTCTCAAGGATTATTCATATGAATTTTTATTTTAACATGGATATGACATTTTTTTATAGCAAAATCAGGTAAACAAACGGATGTGCATTCAGAATGAAAACTAGTGTTTGAACATTTATAGAATATTTGTAAAACGTAATTTTCACTTCTATAACATAAAATACCTATGATGTCCCAACATTTTACAAACGACCGTTGCCTCCCTATCGTCGAAGCCATCATCGCAGATAGTTCCCCAGTGATTGAACACATTTATCTCCACGCGGCCCTGAAAGATGTTCAATCCGCCACGCAGCTGTACCGTAACCTGAGGACGAGTATCTGCGGAACAAGTTTCAAATATTGTAAGACATGTTTATTTAGTGGACATCTTATTTCAGCACCATTAGCAGTCGTTATCCGTGACCTAATTTAAAATGTCCGTTAAAAAAAAAGGAGTTTTCTTACCGAAAGTGATCCGAAGTTTTTTTCCGAAATCTTTTAACACACAAGCGACTGTGAATGATTATACTTACAGGCCTCCTACCAGGCTCAGATAAAAATAATAACAAAGGTTGGTTTTAGTAAATTATAGGTTTTTATTGTGATTTCTACAAAAATAAAGAGTAATTCAAGGCTAAATTTCCGTGCTTTTATCAATATTTCTAACATAAATACCTTGTTTGACGAACATTACCCACTGTACATTGATACATGATTTTTTGTTAGTTTCCGTCTTCCGTGACCCTCGAGTTCTCACTTCATCTTGAGTCTCAGAAATGCTGCATGCTTACCAGACCATTATAGGTTCCACTTTGGAAGTAGATCTTATTGATCCCACAATGGTCGGGCAAGGGCAACACAATTCTGAAAAACTCAAGATGGCATGAAGTAGTATTACATACATAACTGTAAATTCCTAATAGCTACAATCATTTGATTCTGATTAATTTAATTCAGAATGGATAATTTATTCAGTAACCATGCAGCAAAAATACAAAACAAAGGTTTCAAGCTTTCAAAGGTTTTTCAGACAAAATAAAGGTTTTAAAAGATTTCAACAAAATTACAGGTTTAGGGGTTTTAAAGGTTCCACTAGGAGGCCTGTGTCAGTCAAACTTACTTTGCAGTTTGTTAGATTAATATTTTCTATTTCAACGGAAATATAACTCATTCAATATAAACTGCAGTTAACAATATAGTATAATGTATCACTTAAATTAATTTTGTACCATAGCTCTAACAGTTTTCCTTTGTTCTTGCTTATGATATAAATTTCATAAACCTGAAGGTCTGAGCCTTAACTATGCTATAAATGTCGGTATATGATTTCAGCCGTGCTATAAATCACAGATTCGGCAGTTATACCATGGTCTACTCAAATTTACGCGTGCGCAGTTTGTAATGTTTACACCCAACCTGTCAATCTAAACTACTAAACCATTACCAAAACAGCACTCCTTGACATTGCATTTGCCCAATACTATACAAAGGCGATTGGCTGCAATAATCAAAACATGGGTCATGCTCATGCCGCGTCATAATGCTATTTCTTGATTGGATCGAGCTGTTGTTATTACTGAAAAATGCAACGCCCTAAAACCTCTTGCACTCTCGGGCTACAGCCCTCGAGAAGCAGTATAAATCGCATATACTCAATAAATATTATGTATAAAGCTTTAGCACAATAAATAAATCAGTCGTCTGTGCAATGTTATTCTGGTGTGTTGTACATACATCTATTTACAGAACAAGCGTCAGCAATTTCTGCGATTATTATCGGATTGACTCGACATTCCCTTTTATCAAAAGATAGCAGTTTGCAAGACTTGTTAATTGGGTTTGGTATTGCCGAGTTTGTAAGAGGTGTTTGTTAACTCACAAACAAAAATGCTGTTATAGTAATACAAAACAATTGAATTGACAGCCTGAAGTTATGATGAACAAATATAAGCAATTGAAACTGCAATGTCGATGAGGAAAAATTGGAGATTGCCGTTATTCTGCTGAGCAAAAAGAGAGCGCTAATTCATCATTGCGCTAATATGCCCAAAACCATCAAAAATCGTCCACTGCCCTAAATTTTGACTAGGCTAAATAACCATTTCTTACAGTAGATAGTTTCAACATTTTTCAACATTCGACGAACGCCTTTGCAGCAAGCACAAGTTCAACTACACCAGTGTTGTAACCACATCATTTTCAAAAGAAATTTACTAAACATGTTTTAGATTTTTTTGAAAAGGCTACATTTGTTTAATTATTTTATTCATGTAGTGATGCTGTCAATGCGAATTTAAATTGGTAACTATACGTAAATTTAGTTTTTAAATGTATTTTCAATTTTTAAAACATAAGGGCTGTTCCATTAAAAAATACATGGGACCCAAGGAAGGCACTTTTGAAATTGAACACTCATCCATAGATGCAAAATTTAGTTTAAAGAACCACATTTCAGAAAATAGGGTTGATCCATAGATGTTTATTAAATTGTCTTCCTGGTGTCCCGGGTATGTTTTAATGGAATAGCCTGAAGACTGATATGTACTTTCAGATCCAAGGCTCATTTAAATTGAGATAGAAATGATTTACGAGACACGGTCGGAAAGTTCACAACTCCAGCCCTGAATCAGTCGCCTTTTACGATCATGTAAGGATCAGGCAGTGGTTCCTAATACTGACGCACACGGGGCCCTACAGCTAGGAAGACGCCTTACTTGAGTATGGCAGACACATGACGCCGGTATCTTCATCGTGGGCACAGTTTGTTGTCCCCCATGGTTTGTGGTTACACGCCCCAAGGCCGTTCTCAAGTCCCACACATTTGACATCATCCAGCCAGATATTGCCTGTGCCAGCTCCGAAGAAGCCGTTGCCTAGAGGAATTGCTGTCACACTGTAACAAAACAAAAAGAAATTGTTGGGCGATTCATAATTTTGATAGAGCATCATCAAAAAAAATGACAAATCAAATGACCAGAAATTAGACATACCTATACATTCTGGTAGGTGATAAACTCGGTCTTTATCCTTGATGTTGAACCAAGTTTACTGTTAAAATAAAGGTATCTACAGTGTGATTCTTTTAAAACCCTGCATATTTCATGCACATTCACGCAAATTGATTCAAAATATGTACCATCAAAATCAAAATCGTTTTTTCACTCTGCCAAAAAGTTTTATTTTACTATGGAACCTAAGGATAAAAACAAAGTTACACAAAGTTTATCACCTACTGAAAATAAGATGAAATCTCAACATCTCTGCAATGGAAAATTATGAATTGTTGAATAAAATTAAAACAGTTTCATGTTTTAAAACAGAATTACT
>JAWPHD010010001.1:0-98097 GCA_037043455.1 Cyrtodaria siliqua
GATATAGAATATTGAGTACGAGTTTTCATCAATATTCTATATCTACTTCTCTGCACAGGTATTCGACACACACCCAACAAAAAAAAAACAACATCCAAAAAGTCATTTAATAACATTTTAAACGTTCTCTAAAAAAAAAAAAAAAATTGAAAAGTTTTAAAATGTTAAAAAGTTTTTTTTTTTTTTTTAGGAAAGTTTAAAAATGTTATAAATGAATTTTTGGAAGGGGTTGGGAATAGTAGTGACCAAATTACGCGCCAAATATACCTGTGCTTCTGTGTATTGCGTGAATACAAATAAAATAAAATAAAGTATTTAGTTTGATGTGGTGGTATAATGGTATTATTACATAAATAATTTGTAGTAAAACATGATTTGTGACTCCTGATTCAAAACTTACCAAACAGAAGTCAATAAACCTAATTTACTCATTTGTAAGTTTCACAAACTTTTACAAACATCAAATATTCTATTCATTAAAAAAACAAACAACATTTATTCTAGTCTGCAGATCGCGAAAATTAGCGTACAAAAGAAAACAACAATGGTACAACAATATAATTACTTCAGTCATTAATTGCCAATCTTCGGTGGCGAGTACCTATCTTGTATCATCTCATCAACTCATCAAAGAGCCGATTATAATGCCGCAGATAATTGTTCGTAATCCGATAATTACATCTAGGGCCTACTATGAAAACAAACATGTCCCAAGTACGAAACACAAACCTGTCCCAAGTAAGACAAATTGAACTTGTTCGAAACACACGATTAAGCTGTAAATTTTCTTCGTTTCGTGCTGTGAGCTGGACGTACAAAGTCGTGAGAATGTGTTTGTATTATGTTCAATGTCTCGAAAATGTGCGTATAAAGTACATAAAAATCTATGTCAGATAAAAAATAAAATATTTCTGGCGGGTTTATATTGTGTGAAATCACACCCTAGTGTTTGGGACTTGAAACACATCGAAACTGCAGGTCTATAGCCCTTGGTTACGATGGTCTTCGAGTCCAGCCGACCAGGTTTTGATCTGGGACAATATTAACCCGCTAGAAATAGTTTTTTTCTTAAATATCGCATAATTCTATTTACATTTAAACTTCCCCTCTAACAGCCTCCGGTGGTAAACGGTTCCTCAGTGCAGAAGGAGAGCCGAACTCGGCAAGATAGCCTCTCGGAGATCCAGGACATCCTGGAGACCCTCACCCTGGACATCGGTCAAGAAGATCTCAACAACATCTACAAGTTGGCCGAGAATTCATCAAGCAGTGACACGGACATTAAGAATATGACAGAACTTATTTATAAAAAATGTGTGTCGGACAGAGAATTTGCAAAAACTGGAGCATTCATTTGTGATAAGCTTGCCACTCTGGAGGTAAACGGGACAAAGTTTCGATCTCTGCTGTTGTCAATGATACAGGCTGATTATAAACGTAAGTTAGTTTAAACTTTCAGTCTTAAACGAAGTATGTACCATCAGGATTGGTATGTTTTAAAGAATAGTTTAAATATATTATTTTTGTATTAAATTGATAAAAAATAAACTAAAATAGCCATAAGCTATGAAATTAGGAATGAGATATTGGAACAAAACTTGGTGTATAAATAGCATATATATAGATATGGAAAGGAAGCTTTAATTGCCTTTGAGGTCACTGGGGTCAAGGTCACTGTTACTGAAAACAAAAAAAATGTTTCCAAGTTATAGCTTAACTAATTAATAAGAGATTGGAACGCAAATTGTTGTGTACATGTATGTAGGTTACATGTATATTAAAAGGAAGCTTTGGATTGCATTTGAGGTCACTGGGGGTCAAGGTTGCTGTTACGAAAATTAGAAAATCATGGTTTATGGCAATAAGCTTTAGTTAGGAACATGATATTAAAAAACACTCGCTGTTTGAAAGAAATCTTGGGATTGCATTTGATGTCAAGGTTTGCTGTTAATAAAAATAGAAAAATGTTTTTTGAGCAATAACTTCAGTTAAGAATAAGATATTGGAACGAAACTACTGAGTGTGTACATGTAGGTCGCTAATATATTATTATATATATTATTTTTTTTTAGTGTAAGTTCCATGACGTTTTTTTTTGGGACCTTATTTGGCCAAATTCCCGTTGCCAAAAGGAATGTCCCACCCCTCGCCCCCTTTTATTGTTCCAGGATAAAAATTTCTTCAAAACAAACGTAATGCAGTCAAATGATTGTGTGTAAATCATGTCAGTGTTAGTTTTTTGGTGGAACACCCATAACATGCGATTGTCCATAAAACATGTACATGATGTACATTAAGTATTAAATGGGAGTCTATGGGGGAAAAACATAATAAAGAAAAAACAAGTATTAAATGGGAGACTGAAAAAAAAAGGCATACATGTAGTACCTGTATATTCCCCTTAATTTTACCTCTACCACAAACAAATCCACCATCATATATCATTTTATGGCCTAACATGTGCTAAAAGGCATGTTAAACACCATTGAAACAAACAAATCAGTGGGAAAATTTCAAATCCAGTGTTTTTTCCTTAGGCCAAAAAAATACCTGTGTTTCCGGTGGCCCGACCGACCCTATTTTTAATATAAAAAAATAAAAAAATAAAAGTAAAAATTTAAATTTGTTCTGAACAATGATTTGTCACAATATAAATTGCATCAGAGAAACTTTCAGTTGTATCATCAACTTGTATGGGGGTTATGAGATGAATACATGTATAATCTCACAAATGTATCTTGCTCCAAAAAAAAAGAAAGAAAGAAAAAAAAGCCTACCGACCTACCCTATCTTTTTAGAGCATGTAATAGGAAATGCACAATTTTTTTTATTTGGCCTTATACAATTTTTCCAATTAAAATTGTTTTATTTGTTTGCATATTTTAGAGGTAATTTTTAAATAAAAATAAGGAAAAATAAATACTTTTTGGAGAGGGGATCCAGTGCCTAATTTTGGGTGCCTCATCATCAAAATGTGTGCCCTGTATAATATCATATAATGTATGAAAATTTCCTTTTTTGGTGAAAATGGCGTAATTTTTTCCAGTTCAACCGGTGCCATGCCCAGATTTGTGAAAAAAATCACTGAAATCCCAAGATCAGGGCTGTTTTATGCAATCATAAAAATTAATGGACACACAGCAATCTTGATTTTCACTCATTCAAATGTTGAATCCAATTAACTATGAGTGCACACCTGTGATGAATTATTATTGGGAAAAAATCTGAATTTTCCGACAACTTTTATGGGGAAGTTTTCTGACAAAAGTTGTGTTCAAAAAGTTGTCCAAAAGTCATTTCTTCTTCTACCGACATAATCACCCATAATCCTTGGCCATGTATGTACATGTACCTTTTAACACGGCGGCACTAATAACTGGTTTATGACTCGGAATTCTTCACAATTTTTTCTGACTAAAAACCCATCAATGTATTAATAATAAACAGCAGAATTGTAAAAAGTTGTTACAAATAACGATTATTTAAAAATATAATTATATATAATTTTCAGTATAATAATTACTGAATGAATTTTATGTTTATTCACCGTGAAGCCGGTAATAGGAACTGCCATATAACTGTCGTGACCCGGTATACATAATCCGGGCATTCAGTTTTACCACATCCGCTTTTCCAAAACAAAAGTAAAATTGACTTCTGCTTCGATTTTTTTCTAAAGTTGTTGAATAATTATGCATTAAAATGACCGCAATTGGAAAAAGTTGCATCTTTTACCTGTGCAGTTTCGACTCGGCGAACTCCGAGTTTGTCTACGCGAAGTATCTTGGCATAATTACGCTGAGAGCTTTTCGCATAGCTGATTCCCACGCCGAGTAGTTTTATCGTCCAAACTCCGCATAAGTACGCCATTTGTACATTCCTCACTCAGCGTGAAAGGGTAAAGTGTGGGATTCGCGTGAGCTGTACTGTATATATATATGTAGGGGTTAAGACTAATGGGACTTGAAGAGTACAAAGTTGAACATTGAGCTCACTGCTACAAGTAGATACCGTCTGATATGACTGAAAGATGGTTAACAGTGGCGTTAAACCCATACATACATACGAAAATATAGAACTTAAAGGGAATGTAGCGACACAGCCAAACAAGCTCTGTTATTTAGAGTTCTGAAAAACTTGGAAAAAGTTCAAAGATATGACCATCTGAAGGTTGTTCTTAAACAGATATGGAAGCCGCCATTTTTAGAACTGTGAATTTATAGTTCCAAATACCATATATGGAATATTGATAAATATCATTTAAAGCAAGAAAATCACTGCAAACGAATGCTAAATAATTCACTGGTCATAAAGCATTATTGCCATTATGTATACAGTTGCTGCACGCGGATTACGACTTTTTCGCAGCATCCCTGCATCCGTTTTTCAATCGAAGTCACAAATCCCCGCAATCGTATCGCAGATTGTCACCCGAAATATCCCCGCGACCGTAAAAATCGCCGCGATCGCAAAATCCAGTCTCGAAAGAAAGCAATTGTGTCGCGGTGTTAAAAAGTTATTGTCCCCCGCGTTGAGTGGACTGTACACCGATCGCGGGGACAAAATCAGTGTGTCCGCGGTGAGATAAAATTCCCGCGTTGAGTGTGATTAGTCGTAATCCGCGTGGCAGCAACTGTAGCTCTGAAAATGGCGGCTTCTATATCCGTTTCAACAAAACCTTCAAACGATCATATCTTCTTTGTCTATCATCCAATTTTGATCATTCTTTCACCCTTTTCTTAGTTATAATAAAGATTGTTTGGCTGTGTCGCTACATTCCCTTTAAACAACAACAGTAATTAACCATCATTTATTTTACAGAGAAAGATGAGTTAAGATCAAAGTCCACGTCCACGTTTTTAAATTCCTTCAGTTTCACGTGCCAGATATTTGGGACAATGAGAACAGCAGGGGGTGAAGTGTTCAAGCCCCTTTTGGGGCCCCTATACGAGTACATGAACATGATTTTGGATGATAAAGATGGAACCACGGATGAATATGAGTGCCTTAATGAACAAGTGAGTAAATATAGGTTAGGCCAAATAAAATTGTATGTGTGGTAACTGGTTCCTATTACTGGTACATGCTAAAACAAATGAGGGTATATAGGTTGGGATATATTTTACTTCCTATACTGTCTTTTTTTTCCCTTCAAGACTTTTTAAACCTCATAAGCTAACTGAAATACGGGTATAACTGTATATATATGTGCTGATATCGGTGTATAACTGTATATATACGTGTATAACTGAGTCTGTATATATATGTGCTGATATCAGTTACAGAACAGATAGAAAACCTAATTTAATATGAAATTATTATAATTATTACTTTAAATATATATATTTTTTTTAAATTTATTAATATTTTTTTTGTGCAAAAGATGTTTATGGTCGTCCTTTAAAATCGTGTCCCTGGGAAACCGGAACCACACATATCATTTTATTTTGCCTTATACTGCTGCTGGGATTTATTATAGGGAAATCTTCCATTAGATGGTTGGCGTGTTGTTCTTTTCACGCATGAGTGGATGCCATTGATTAAGAAACAAAACAACTATCTTTGAGTGAAGGATTTCCTGATTTAATCGAATCCAGCAGTTGAATATAATAATATATTTATTACATTTTAAATCAGTTTTTCTATGATTTTAATCGAAATTCATGCTGTTAAACGTTCGCGGCGAATGATGTCGACGTCAGCAGCACTTTATTGACATCATGACTCGGCATCACAGTTTGATTCAGTCTTCGAATTAGCCCACTAGCCCGAAGCCCGGGGCTAGCGAACTGTTATTCGGGCTAGTGATTTTTTTTTAATTTATGTAGTCGGGCTAAAGAAAAATGTAAGTATTCGGGCTAGTGACACAAACATTTTAATTCAAAGACTGTTTATTGACTATTTTTATAGCTGTTTTTCGGTCATATTCTCAGTGTCAAAACATATATTTTTCCCAATTGGAAAACCACCAAAAATATATACATGTATAGTATTTAGTATGAAATGCTTTAAAATGCCTCTGTTGACCTTGGTGTACTGTTAACAGTATTATAGATACAATTATGACAATGAATGTTTTACTGTACTTTTTCCCAATTTTACGATGAAATTCCCAATTATTGTGACGGTATGGGTTATAAATGTTACCAAAAACAGAAAAAGACACAGGTTAATTTTGTGAATTTTCTTTCACAATACATAGATCCGTACAAATCGATAAACCCCGCCCACCATTGTCCAAGCTCAATTTTGGCCACAAACATTACCATGAGTTCTATTGTATAAAACGTTTGTTTGTGGGACAGCATGTGCTTTATGTAACGGGGTAAATACCTCATGTGATTTTAATTGGTCAACTGGCATGGTCAGATATATGTTTGATTGACAGAACGGGCATTGCTTGGGCATAATTACCATAGCAGCTGATCGCCCTTTGACGGGCATTTGTTGCCCTACATATAGATAGTTACTACTTTTACCATATCATCCCTTATAGGTAAATTGTTTTAACAATATATTTTACATTGTATTTTGATAACTTACTATTTCATTTTTCCATTCTTTATCGTTTTTTTGCGCACAATATGACCTATGTATATGTCGACGTGCCGTAAAACATCATTCATTCATTCGTAGCAGCTGATGGAATCATTTTCACTAACATATATTATTTACAAAAGTATTAACAAGGAATGAATTCTTTTTCTGAATTGAAGCAAAATTTATTTTTTCAATAAAATAACTTGCCTAAAAGTAAAGTTATTTAAAACATTATATTAATGAAGCTACATGTATGTATGTGTGTGTGGGGTTTAAAGTCACTATTAACAATATTTCAGTCGCATCACGACCATGTCTACTTGTAGCAATGAGCTCAGTGCCAATATTTCAGTCACATCACGACAGTGTCTACTTGTAGCAGTGAGCTCAGTGCCAATATTTCAGTCACATCACGACCGTGTCTACTTGTAGCAGTGAGCTCAGTGCCAATATTTCAGTCACATCACGACAGTGTCTACTTGTAGCAGTGAGCTCAGTGCCAATATTTCAGTCACATCACGACCGTGTCTACTTGTAGCAGTGAGCTCAGTGCCAATATTTCAGTCACATCACGACCGTGTCTACTTGTAGCAATGAGCTCAGTGCCAATATTTCAGTCACATCACGACCGTGTCTACTTGTAGCAATGAGCTCAGTGCCAATATTTCAGTCACATCACGACCGTGTCTACTTGTAGCAATGAGCTCAGTGCCAATATTTCAGTCACATCACGACAGTGTCTACTTGTAGGCGATGAGCTCAGTGCTCACCTTTATTATGCTGCCTCACTGGATTACCGTTACGTAGACATGATACCCCACCCAGTCACATTATAAAGACGCCAGGCCGACCAATCCTAGGACTACCCTTTATATGCTGAACGTCAGGAAAGGGAGCTAACAGTACTATTCTTATGAAGTCTTTGGTATGACCTGGTCGGGGATTGAACCCACGACCTCCTGCATGCAGAGATGTTGAGATTTTATCTTATTTTCAGTAGGTGATAAAATGTATGTTACTCGGTTTTTATCCTTAGGTTCTATAGTAAAATAAAAATCTTTGACCAAGTAAAAAGACAATAGTTTTCAAGATTTTCATTTTGAAAGATATGTATATTGAATCAATTTGCCTGAATGTGAATAAAATATTTACAGGGTTTTAAAAGAATCACACTGTAGATACCTTAATTTTAACAGTAAACTTGGTTGAACATCAAGGATAAAGACCAAGTTTATCACCTACCACTCTTATGAAGTCTTCGGTATGACCTGGCTGGGGATTGAACCCACATCCTCCCGCATGCGAGGTTCAGCTGCAGTCCATAGGAAAAGAAACGGTAGAGAACATGGCCTCTGTTCTGATACATTGTAACATTATGCCTTTTTTTTCAGTTACAATCCATAGGAAAAGACCTTGAACAAAATGGTAGAGAACAGATGGAAGCCTTAATGGATAAAGTCAGATCCAAAATCATTAGAAATGGGTATGTTTTTACAGTATTTCCCTTATACAATTCATAAGGCTTATATAAAAGAACGAAAATGTTTTCAATTTTTTTTTTTATATATATACTGAACTAAACAGCTAACGCACCAGTAGACAATACCTTTAATATCTCAATTATAACAATCAATAAATCAAAACAAATTTCATTCTGAACGAGACAAATATGTTGTCAATAACGACTGTAAATTAAAAAAATATAATAAGTCCATACATTAATTGTGTTGTCTACTGGTGTTGTTAGCTGTTTGGTTTAGTAAATATACTTGACACCATTAAAAACGTAAATATTGGTAGGAAGCATGGATTTCGCATAATTCTGATTTTACTTCTTTCAATACATGAATTTGATCGGTCACCAGATTTATAGGGAATGTATATAGATCATTTCTAACATGTTTGTAACACTACAACCGATCTTGGAGACATTTTAATTAAATATAAACACAAAATAAAAAAACTTGCACTTTTAATGGCGTTCAGTATATATCTGTTTATCATGTACTTTCCAGTGAAATAGTGGATTTTATGATTAAAATAAAACCATATATTTTCATTGTTTATATTTCATATGTGAAAACATATATATTTTCACTCAAAATGACGTCATGCAACTGTTGACGTTATTGGCGTCATTGTTTTGGTGCATTATATTTTTATGCATAAATTTCCAGTTGTGAGTAGATCAATATAATAAATAGAATATTTTTTGGTTTGTCGTGAATAATTATATGAATATAGGACTTATTTTCATCTCGAAGTGAGAAAACTCAAATATTTTCCCTCGTGCTCGTGAAATTATAAGGTTTCTCACTTCTCGATGTAAATAAATCCTATACAGGGCTAGAAATTAAAATGTTTAGTTTACTAGACCACCGGTCTAGTAGTTGGGTAAAATCACTAGACCTGCTCAAAATTTACTCGCCCAATATAATATTCAACAGAAAATACTATTTTAATTCAAGTTTCGGTTTCTTTATACGAGTTTTACATTTATTGGAACTTTGGAAATATCAGGTTTTTCAAAGACCTGTTAGGTTAGACAGTGCTGTCGCTACATAATCTATCGATTTATAATTTATTTCTTATTTGAATAATTTTTTTACTAGCCCATCAGGACTACCCAGACACAGAATTTGCTAGCCCGGCAGCATTTTTGCTAGCCTCGGGCTACAGGACTAGTGCTAATTTAGAGCCCTGCTATATTCACTCAAAACAAACAAATATCCCCTATTTTTGTTTGTTTAGAGGTTGGATGTGCTTCTAGTAGGGGAAGCGCTAACAGTATTAGTATTGATAATAACATTTTGAAAATTTAAAGGGCCGACTGAAAGAATTGTAGGTGTAAATCCAAAATATAAACAAATACTGAAAATGTGATCCCTTGGAAGCAATAAACACAAATAAGAGAAAGAAGTAGCAGTCTCGGTTTTATTGAGTCTGTTCATGAGTGGTAATTATAAGATGCAACATCTCTCACGCCTCCTAGCACCGGCTTAAGCGATATTCTACTTTAAAGCAACACAGACGGGGCTCATAGTGCGTTTAGTGTGAATATATGCAACATCGGTGATCTGTTCGATCAACTTTCTGTTAATGAAATGCTTTAGTCTGGAAAATATATCTGTTTTGTGTATAAATCATTTATATCACTTCATACGATGCTTCAAGGCTGTAAGGTTGTTTCATGAGAGAAGTACATATTAATATATGTGCATAATTGCATGCAGTATGATCTCAATATAAATTACTGGTGATGAGTTAACAACAAATTCCCACTCGACAAGTTTTCCAGACAAAACACTTCCATTAACAAGAATTAAACTGAATGCAACATGTCTCAATTTAATGCACATTTTTCACATGAAAGTCCCTAACCTGCCATCAACAGGCAAATTGATCAATGCACACCATTTCTAAACTTACTGACGACGAGATATATATAAATGATATAACATATATTTTGAGAATCCAATCTCTGTAGACACAACGGCTTTAAACAGCCAGGCCAAACCCCAAAACTGTAGTCCCTACAGTGTTGCCACACTGGAATACCACATCGCAGACATATGACATTATACCCCACCCAGTCACATTGTAACTACACTGGGCTATAACGAAACTGAGCCAACCAGTCCTAGAACTTCAATGAATATGCTAAACCTCAAGCAAGGGTGCTTCTAGTACCCATTTTATGAAAACTTAAGGGATAACTTGGCCGGGATTGACCCCTTGACCTCCCACAAGCGAGGCTGATGCTCCACTCAAGGCCATGCCTTATGCATAAAGATCATTCAATAAATTCAGAAATACATTAATGAGTACTATACCCTTTGTCATAAGAGGAGTATAATGTTAAGACCCAGAAATTAGGCAATCTTCTATGTGATTTTTTGTATGGTCATTTGGTGGAGAGTGGTTGTTAGCCTCAGAAATTAATCATTCTTTAAGGTAATTTATATCTTCACTGAGAGACATACACTTGTTGAGAGGGGTTGTTAGCCTCAGAAGTTAGTCAGTCTTTAAGGTCATTTATTCAGCTCTTCATCCACGTGAGATGTACATGTGTTGAGAGGGGTTGTTAGCCTCACAAATGAGTCGATCTAACAGTCATTTATATATTTCAGATTTTCAGCCCCAGTGAGGTGTTCACTTGTTGAGATGGGGTTGTTAGCCTCAGAAATAAGTCACTTTTTAAGGTCATTTATATCGTTTCATATCTTCAGCCCGGGCCGGTGAAATGACCCTCTCATCACATGTACATATCAGGTTGTTAGCCTCAGAAGTAAGCCAATCTTGAACCCTTCACCTGCTACATATATATATATATAATGGACTGTTCTTTCTTTGAATTACGACCATTCCATTTATGTGACAAAGGGGTGTTTTGGGGAAAATGACTGATCAGCAGCCAGACATTGTAAACCCTGAGCAGCATGCGAGTTAACTGATCGGGTTTTACAATGGATGCAAAAGGCTATTATAGTCGTGCTTGGCGGGTTACGGGTTTATAAGGTCATTTATATCTTTTCAGATCTTCAGCCCCAGTGAGATGTACACTGCTAGAAGTGATTGAGTGTCATTGTCGAGGATGGAAGGAACTTTCTAATGATGTGACACGATTTTATTGTGATACTATAATGGATATTATTACTGACTGATAAATGGATATCATCACTGATTGATAAATGGATATCACCGACCGATAAATAGACATTATCACAGACTCATGAATGGATATCACTGACCGATAAATATATACATCATTGACTGATACATGATATCACTGACTGGTAAATAGATATCATCACTAACTGATAAATGGATATCATCAATGATTGATAAATGGATATCACTGACTGATAAATGCATATCATTATGGAGTGAAACATCGATATATCCTCGGATTGGCTGGGAAATTGATATCATCACATACTAATAAATTGATGTTAATAAACAGGTTCACCACTGTTAGCTGATAAGCGGATATCAACCCTGTCAAGCGGATATCAACCCTGTCAAGCGGATGTACGCACCAAACAGGTATCATCACTGGGTGACTGCTAAAGAGATATCAACCCTGACTGATAAATGGATATATGCAGGTGTTAATAAACACGTTTCAACATAAAATGATGACTGAGACACAGATATCAACCACAGCTGTCTAACGGATCTAACAGATATCAACCCTGACTTATAAATGGGTGTACACAATGGTTAATAAACAGATATCAACCCTAACTGATAAATGGATGTACACAAGGGTTAACAAACTAATATCAACCCTGACTGATAAATGGATGTACACAAGGGTTAACAAATAGATACCAACCATTACTGATAAATGGGTGTAAAAAAGGCTTAACAAACAGATATCAACCCTGACTGATAAATGGATTGTACACAAGGGTTAACAAACAGATATCAACCCTGACTGATAAATGGATGTACGCAAGGGTTAACAAACAGATATCAACCCTGACTGATAAATGGATTGTACACAAGGGTTAACAAACAGATATCGACCCTGACTGATAAATGGATGTAAACAAGGGTTAACACACAAATATCATCACTGACTGATAACTGGATTGTTTGTTTGTTTATTTGTATGGTGTTTTACGTCATTTTCAACACATGTTAGGTTATATATGATGGTCATTTTTTTCGTTATAGGCAGATCACCCACCTTTTCTGGGTAGAACCAGTACTGTACACCTCCCGCCATCTGTAAGAATCGTCACTTCCTCACTTACAAGTCAAGCTCCCAGTGGGATTCGAACTGCAGCGGTGAGAGGCGAAGGTTTACAACACAACGTTGTTAACCATTCGGCCACAGAGACGCTGATAAATGGATTGTACAAAAGGTTTAACAAACATAGAACAACCCTGACCGATAAATGGATTGTACACAGGTGTTTATAAAGACTGCAGGGCTCGATGTTAACCTTACGGACAGGACAGCTTGCCCAGAGGGCAAGTTAATTCTGAAATTTCTTGCCCATGCCAGTTTGTTGGTTGCCCAATTATTTAGACTCAAAGTGTTAATTTTATAAGGATAAACTGTTTGTACGCTATTGTTACAAACAACATATCATATCACTATTATGTTATAGAACAAAAACGCAAAAGAAATAACAAATATCCGATTGTTTATCAAATTCAAGCGTATTCTCGTATTTGTATAGCAAAATGTTCATTCGGTGTCAACAAACAATAGTCTTAAGTAACAATCTTGATCGTCCAAGCGTTTATTGGTGATTACAGTAATACTGCGTAGAAAATACTATTCTGTTCTATTTTATTATGTTAATTCAGACTGTAGCACAGTCTATCGATCTTAATCAATTGCATTTAGATGCCAGAAAACATATTTTTATAGTAAATGAAAGCGTCCTGTTCTCGTGGAAACGCGAAATAAAAAGCATTATTATACAAGTGAGTTTTGTCATATTATATATATTTCTTGTCACTCAGTTTTTGAAGTTGCCGTACAGGATTGAGCCTTTGAGACTTTACCTGTTCGAATCAATGTTTTTCCTGCACGGGGCAAGCGGTCAGTCCTTAACGTCGAGCCCTGGACTGTCCTAAATTTCATCTGATTATCATGACACTTGGTAGGAAGTATCAGTTTGATGTCTAGTAGCACATAGTATCAGGACATTCCAGTTAAAATGATTTTTGGAGGATTACAGGATTTTTGAAATTTGAAGCATTTACGTAATATTGTCTCCTATTACACAAAGAAGATCTTCGACGAGGATATGGATATCGTCGACTGCTTCTTGTTGTCTTGAGAAAAAGAAGGAAAAAACACCTACCTACTTTAATATGAAATCATGCAAAGGGAAGCAGTAAATAAATTATTTTTTTAATGGTGGCTCAAAAAGCGAGTGTTGTTTTGTTTTCAAATATTCTTCATTAATTTTTACACTATTGGGACACGTGATGGTTGCATAAATCAGAAAAGCTGACTCAAATCTCAGGTCTTGATGAATGTGACTGGTGCCTCGCCTCTGTACAGTCAAGGGTGTAACCTGTTTAACCCTTAACCCCCTACATATGTATAATGGACTATTTGTTTCTTTGAATTAAGACCATTCCATTTATGTGGCAAAGGGGTGTTTTAGGTTTGTGTTACTCGCAGGCTGATCTGGGTTTACAATTTACGCAAAAGCTATTATATTCGTGCTTAGGGGGTTAAGGGTTACGTTATTTTTGAAATAACTGGAACATGTTATTTTCAAGAACAAAATTAGTTCCCTTTGACAAAGAGTATGAGTTCATTCCTCTTACTTTTGGTAAAATAATTTAGGATGCTTTCATGAAAAATTATCTTATTGTCATAAAACTAGTTGCTGCAGTAATAAAGCCCATGCAGTAAATCTTCCAACAGAAACCTTGATCATATATAATGACGGTACCTTAGGCATGATTACCCTAGAGTCAATTAAGTACCAGTTTTTGTCCCGCCCACGATAGTGGGTAGCCAAACAGCAGTCACTTTTACGGCGGCGGCAGCAACAGACACATTTTAAGTCAACTATATCTAAACAACTGCTGCTCGAATTTTTCTGAAACTTTGTTATGATTACCTCGCTATTTGTCTCGCCCACGATAACCGGTATATCGTGGGTAGCGAGACATAGTCAGTTTTCGGGCGGCGGCAGTCGTGTCAACATGTTAAATCAATTATATCTCAACAACCACTGCTCAATTTTTTCTGAAACTTTGTCAGATGCTTGTTGGGTCAAGGAAATCCCTCAATGCAAAAGCTACCAACATCAAGGTCATATTTTGCGTTATTTTCCCCAAACTTAACCTTGGTTACGTAACTTAACCTCAGTCAACTTTATGTGATTGCCTCACTTTATGTCTTTGATACTTGATCATATGTATTGTTGGATTTGGTGGACATCTCTGAACGACGAAAAATGCCAAGGTCAAGGTCATATTTTGTGTTATTTTTCCCAAATTAACCCTGTTTAAACCACTTAACTGCAGTAACAACTTCTTATGGTGGGCGAGACACCCTCAAACCGAGGTCTCGTGTTATGTAACATGTACCATCTAAACAATCTCTAAACATTGTGTAAAAGAACTAATGACAAATTAGTTAACAAAAATAGATAAAAGAACCAGGCAAAAATATATGTTACGCGAAAATTCTGCTTTTGATAGAAAACAGATTTAAAATTAGATAAAAATGAACGCATACCTGAAAATAACTGGTTTCAGTTATTTAAAAAAAAAACACCCTTAAAACTAATAACCTAAACAAGTTATTTCAAAAACATCTTGCATCAGTTACATCCCTGACTGTTGTATAAGGTGGCAAGACATAGGTATCATTTTGCAGTGACAGCGATGGCAGTGGCAGCGTTAACATTTATGTTAAAATTTCTCGTTAAATATTTTTCACATTTTAATATCTTCAACAATACTTACTCAAATTCAATCAAACTTTATATATGTCTTATGTCTTCAGTATCATCAAGGTCACTCAGACACTCGGGTTCTATAACTCTGTATTGCATTTTCGCAAAATTGTGGCCATGCTTTTGACTTCTGTTTAATTTCTTGACCGCAGTCTAGGCAAGTACTCAGATAAGCAGACTACAAATTCCAAACAGACAATCAAACTGAACAGTATTTTAGACATGCGCTAATTGATATTCAATCATAATCAATGTTCTCCCCAGATTTCTGAAGGCATCTCACTTTATCAGAGAAAATATGCTTCAGAGTGTATCGTTATACTCGACCCCTATCTGTAATGGTATTTTGTCAAAAAGACACATGATTTCTGTTAAGAAATACATGTAGGATATACATGTAGGATAGTGATATTAAATATTGTGTTTTAAACTTTTTTAAGCTGAAAAGAAATAAAATAATAGAAATTTATTACATGTCATTTAAAATTAAGGCATGTTGCATTTAAGCAATTTGACTTTTAAGGCATGTTAAATGCGACATGCCCTAATGGCCTGGGGAGAACATGGCTGAGAATTAATGGTATTCAGTGTTGATTTATTATATAAATTATGGTTTTAATACTTTACCAATAAATGATTAAATAACTCGTAATCAGTTGTTATATTTTTATTGGTGACTAGTATTTCTTGAAAGGTGGAAAGCCGGTTCTTGCATACCGGATATGGTTATTTGAGTTTTACATGATTAGTGGAAAGCCTGATCTTGTATACCAGATAAGGTTGTCTGAGTTTTACTGAGTAGTGGAAATCCTGATCTTGTATACCAGATAAGGTTATCTGAGTTGTACTGAGTAGTGGAAAGCCTGATCTTGTATACCAGATAAGGTTATCTGAGTTTTACTGAGTAGTGGAAAGCCTGATCTTGTATACCAGATAAGGTTATCTGAGTTTTACTAAGTAGTGGAAAGCCTGATCTTGTATACCAGATAAGGTTAACTGAGTTTTACATGAGGGATGGCAAGCCTGATCTTGTATACCAGATAAGATTATCTGAGTTTTACTGAGTGGTGGAAAGCCTGATCTTGTATACCAGATAAGGTTATCTGAGTTTTACTGAGTAGTGGAAAGCCTGATCTTGTATACCAGATAAGGTTAACTGAGTTTTACATGAGGGATGGCAAGCCTGATCTTGTATACCAGATGAGGTTATCAGAGTTTTACTGAATAGTGGAAAGCCTGATCTAAAATACCAGATAAGGTTATCTGAGTTTTACTGAGTAGTGGAAAGCCTGATCTCGCATAGATAAGGTTATCTGAGTTTTACATAAGTGGTGGAAAGCCTGATCTCGCATAGATAAGGTTATCTGAGTTTAACTAAGTAGTGGAAAGCCTGATCTCGCATAAATAAGGTTATCTGAGTTTTACTGAGTGTCGGACAGCCTGATCTCGCATACCAGATAAGGTTATCTGAGTTTTACTGAGTATTGGAAAGCCTGATCTTGCATACCGGATAAGGTTATCTGAGTTTTACTGAGTATTGGCAAGCCTGATCTCACATACCAGATAAGGTTATCTGAGTTTTACTGAGTAGTGGAAAGCCTGATCTCGCATACCGGATAATGTTATCTGAGTTTTACTGAGTAGTGGAAAGCCTGATCTCGCATACCGGATAATGTTATCTGAGTTTTACTGAGTAGTGGAAAGCCTGATCTCGCATACCGGATAATGTTATCTGAGTTTTACTGAGTAGTGGAAAGCCTGATCTCGCATACCGGATAATGTTATCTGAGTTTTACTGAGTAGTGGAAAGCCTGATCTCGCATACCGGATAATGTTATCTGAGTTTTACTGAGTAGTGGAAAGCCTGATCTCGCATACCGGATAATGTTATCTGAGTTGTACTGAGTATTGGAAATCCTGATCTCGCATACCAGATAAGGTTATCTGAGTTTTACTGAGTAGTGGAAAGCCTGATCTCGCATACCGGATAGTGTTATCTGAGTTTTACTGTGTAGTGGAAAGCCTGATCTCGCATACCGGATAATGTTATCTGAGTTGTACTGAGTAGTGGAAAGCCTGATCTCGCATACCAGATAAGGTTATCTGAGTTTTACCGAGTAGTGGAAAGCCTGATCCTTTATACCAGATAAGGTTATCCGAGTTTTACATAAATGGTGGAAAGTATGTTCCCACATAGTTACTATTACCTGGGACGAAAATGACATAAAGAGCCCTGCTAATTGCCTTACAGGTTTACCACCACTAATTACATGTAAACCTAAACCTCGGAAGTCGAATGTAGTTCCTATAATAAAAAGTAATCCCTCCTTTTTTGATGGATATGGGCATTAACGGTAGGGGAAAAATGCCCATTTCTATTCGATTTTGTGGTTGTATGTATAAGAAGCGTATTAATAGGTTTTACTGGATCACTGATGAAGATTTTCGAAATTTCGACTCTATGCTTACACTTTGTGAGCAACCATCAATGAAATCAGCTGTACCCTTGACTTTTTTAGTAAATAAACAAGAACTTTCTTACATGTGTTGTGACCCAACCTTTTCTGGTGATTTTTCGAGTGGAAAATTAGTTTTCTTTATGAACATTACACTGCTGCATTATTCATACTTGAGATGAATTTGCAGCAAATCGTTAATATGTGACACTTTAACATTGGTGTCTACGGGGAAAATAATTAGTATACAATAATATACTAAAGAGATACGTGCAGTAATTAGGACTCGCTCAGATTCGTATTTAGGGAGACTTTTGCGATATCAATTGGTAAAATAAGCTCAGAAATAAAAAGTTATCCGTAGTTTTTGTCTCACCTTTTCGAAGAAAAAAGGAGACATAGGTGTTGCTTTTCCGGCGGCGGCGACAACATTCAAGTTTTGCGTTTAGATCATTTTCTCACAAACTGTATGCACTAGACCTTTCAAACTTTGCTTATAGTTGTATCATGGGTGGTACATCGCAACCTGTCAAAGCAAATGTGGAAGTGACCTTGACCGTCCAAGCAAAGGGCAGATAACTTACTGCATGTAATTTTTAGGTTCAACTTTTGCACTTAGGTCACTTTTTCACAAACTGTATGCACTAGACCTTTCAAACTTTGCTTATAGTTGTATCTTGGGTGGTACATGGCAACGTGACAAAGCAAATATGGAAGTGACCTTGACCCTCCAAGCAAAGGGCAGATATCTTAATAATTTTTATGTTCAA
This sequence comes from Cyrtodaria siliqua, assembly GCA_037043455.1. Lineage (NCBI taxonomy): Eukaryota > Metazoa > Mollusca > Bivalvia > Adapedonta > Hiatellidae > Cyrtodaria > Cyrtodaria siliqua. The sequence continues at coordinate 18,211 of JAWPHD010010001.1, forward strand.
CTTTTGTGTTTAAGTCACTTTTTCACAAACTGTATGCACTAGACCTTTACAACTTTGCTTATAGTTGCATCTGGAGTGGTATATCGCAACGTGACAAAGCAAATGTGGAAGTGACCTTGACCCTCCAAGCAAGGGCAGATAACCTTATAATTTTTACCTTCAACTTTGGCATTTAGGTCACTTTTTCACAAACTGTATGCACTAAGACCTTTCAAACTTTGCTTATAGTTGTATCTTGAGTGGTACATTGCAACGTGACAAAGCAAATGTGGATGTGACCTTCACCATCCAAGCCAAGGGCAGATGACTTTAATTGTTACATTTACATCACTTTCTCATGAACTAGAATTATGCACTAGATGTTTTAAACCTAATTTATAGCTTAATCTTTGGAAGAAAACATATTCTATTTTGACATAGTTGTGTCTTCGGTAGTGCATCTTTTTTTTGGATGCCTGGATTTGACCTACTTTTTGGAGCTGATGATTTTTAGCTCTACTGGCCAAAGGCCTTCATTTTTCATCCGATCTTTACCAAACTTTATCAGATTGTTAATATCAATGACAGCTCGCACAAGGTCGAAAACCAGCCAGATCGGATAAGTAACAGCGGAGTTATGGCCCTTGATTTTAGTTAAAAATGCTATATTGTTATATTTTGCCTCGTTAAGACGATAGGGCCTTCATTTTTCATCCTATCTTACCAAACTTTACCACATTGTTAATATCAGTGAAAGCTCGGACAAGTTGTAAAACCAGCCATATCGGACTAGTAACAGCGGAGTTATTACCCTTGATTTAGTTAAAAATGCTATATTTTGCCTCGTTAAGATGATAGGGGCTTCATTGTTCATCCGATCCTTTTCTTTTTTTTAGCTCTATGTTGGACCAGTCGGACCAGTAACAGAGGAGTTATGCTCTTGATTTAGTTAAAAATGCTATATTTTGCCTCTTTAAGACGATAGTCACTCACTTCATTGATGTTATAAGAGCCATATTAGCCAGTAGAGCGTCCACAGGCCCTTTTGGACCTCTTGTTTTTATTTACTACAGAACTTAAGGATAAAAACTGAGTAACACATTTTATCACCTACTGAAAATAAGAAAATGTCAACATCTCTGCAATGGAAAAAAATATGAATTGAATATCAGTAACAGTTACATAGAGAATTATATATGCCTCCTAAACACAGTGTACATACAATTATTAAAATTAAACATATTAACCAAAATAGGTTCTGTGACAGAGGATTATTATGCCTCTTAACTGTAACTTCTCTTTAAAAATCTCATCTTTTTGATTCCACATGGTAAGATACTGGATCAGTTTTTAGCTCTACTGTTCAAAGATCAGCAGAGCTTATGCCGTGGTGCGTCGTCCGTCTGTCCGTAAACTTTTTTTGTATCGACTACTCCTCTGACACTACTGGATGGATTTTCATGAAACTTTACAGAAATGTTGCCCATGAAGTCTAGTTGATCCTAGCAAAATTCGTGTTGATGTCAAGTCCAAGATGGCCGCCAAAGCTAAAATAGATTAAAAAACAAGTTTGTAGCGACTACTTCTTGAAAACTATAAGAGATATTGATATGGGACTTTTTCTAAAATGATCATCATGACATGTGTTGGTCCTTGTCGAAAATCGTTTTGATTCGACGTTAAACATGGCTGCCAGCGACCATCTTTGTTTACATAGTCATATAGTGAAAACTTGTAGCGACTACTCCTCTGAAATACTTCACGGATTTTCATGAAACTTCACAGGAATGTTGCTCTTGATGGCTTATTGATCCTAGCAAAATTTCAGGTCGACCGGAAATTGCAGATGGCCACCACTGCTAAAAATATAATTTTAAAAAACAAGTTTGTACGATTACTTTTTGAAAACTATAAGTGATATTGATATGTTACTTTTTCTAAAATGATCAGCATGACATGATGGTTGATCCTTATCGAAAATTATTTTGATTCGACATTAAACATGTCCACCAGCGGCCATCTTTGCTAACATAGAGTTATATAATGAAAACTTGTAGCGACTACTCTGAAACTATTTGACAGATATTCATGAAACTTCACAGGAATGTTGCTGTTAATGTCTTATTGATCCTAGCAAAATTACCGGAAATTCAAGATGGCAGCCACGACTAAAATAAAAGCGTGTAACGACTACTCCTCTGAAACTTCTTGACGGATCTTCATGAAACTTCACAGGAATATTGCTCTTGATATCTATTTGATACTAGCAACATATCAGATCGGCCGGAAATTCAAGATGACCGCCACGGCTAAATTAGACTTTAAAAAACATATTTTTGCGACTACCTCTTGAAAACTGTAAGTGATATTGATATGGGACTTTTTCTAAAATGATCAGCATGACATGGTGTTGGTCCTTGTTGAAAATTATTTTGATTCGACATTAAAATGGCTGCCGTGGCCATCGTTGTTTACAAAGAGTTATATAGTAAAAACTTGCAGCGACTACTCCTCTGAAACTACTCGACAGATTCTAATGAAACTTCAAAGGAATGCTAATCTTGCTATCGAAAACCTATCAGTAGAGATTCATGGTCATTGACCTCTTGTTATTTTACGACTCCGGTCTTCCATTTATTCCGATCAATCCTATAATCACGCACTGAGACGTTTGTCCCAGTTCAAAGTCTCTATCTCGATGTATCATTTTCTGCTGAGATGCTGCTACCGTTTCTTGAAGATTAGGTTTAATTAAGTCTAATCTGGTTGTTAACTTCCGGTCTAGCAACAAGGTTGATAGACAATCATTGTTGTTTAATTGGGAGTATTTCTGTATGCAATGAGAAATGTTGAACGTTTTGTTTGTATTGTTCCTGGGTCATTACGCGTTTTTGTAACCTTTCTGGAAGTGAATTACCACTCTTATTCTCCACATAATGCAACCGTGCTATAAAAGTGAAAGCTCGTTTCTCCGGCTGAAGGTTTAAGTTATTTATCTTTAGTTTCATTGGTCCAACCCCTTGACATTGCTTCAAATACAGGTGCCAATTTTGTATAGCGTGAAGTTGCAAGTTTTACATCATTAGCTGTTGCTGGCAGATTTTCAAACTGGGACATGTTGAACAAATCTGTTGCATCCAACTATTGTCATCCAGTGGCAGTCACAATTCCCGTGACTTTTTATGTTTTTGTACATGCTATTGTAATCATGACCTAGCGTATATCGTTGTAATCTTGCAGCGGTCGTTGCAATTGTTCCCTTGTTCGGATGAAAGATGGTCATAAGCGGTTTATGGTGTGTAATTAATGTGAAATGTCGAACCCAGAGGTACACGTGACATTTCTTTATTCCTCAGACAATTGCCAATGCTTCTTCATCTATCTGACTATACTGTTTCTCAGCTGAGTTTAACGATCTGGATGCAAAAGCAATCGGTCGTTCTGTTCCGTCTGGCATCACATGCGATAAGACGCAGCCCAGACCATACGAACTTGCATCACACGCTAGGGTTAATGTTAGCTCAGTGTGGTAGTGGGTGAGCACTTTATCTGATGTGATAAGTATTTTGACTTCTAACACGGTTTCTTGACATTTACATTCCACTGTCTATTATTCTCTAATAGCTCAGGCAATGGCTGTAGAATAGTAGACAAGTTTGGCAGAAACTTAGCATAATAGTTTACCAGTCCAAGAAATGACTTTAATTGATCCACTGTTTCAATTTTTGGTGCATTTACAATATCATCAATTTTGTCTTGCTTTTTGTGAAGTCCTTGTTCGTCTATTTCATGTCCACAGAAAGTCACTTTGTCTTGAAAGGACTTGCACTTTTCGGGATTAGCTTTCAGATTGTATTCTTTTAATCGCTGAAATACGCTCTCCAAATTCGCCAAATGGTCTGCGTCAGATTTCCCTGTAATGATCATATCATCCAATATCACTTACGTTCCGGGGATTCCTTGAATCACTTGTTCAATAGAGCTTTGATATATTGCAGGAGCCGATGAAATTTCATATACCAATCGGTTGTATTGAAATAAGCGGCGGAGTGTATTTATCGTAAGGTACTTTTTGCTTTCTGCTTCCATTTCTAATTAGTACGCATTTTTCAAGTCGATTTTTGAGAAATGTTTCCCCCCTGACAATGAGGCGAACATGTGATCAGTCTTCGGCATAGGGTGCGTTTTCATATCTAGCGACGGTCAATTCTAGCGGCGGATTGACCGTCGCTTTGAAGTCACCACAAATACGAATGTCTCATTTTGGTTTGGGACCTGGTACGATAGGTGTAGCCCATTCACTGTGAGTAACTTTTGTCGATATGCCATTTTCGACCATTTGATCCAATTATTTGTCAATTATGGGTTTTAGCGCGTAGGGAACTGGTCGGGCCTTAACATATTTTGGGCTGCTTCCGTTCTTCAAATTTGGCTTTGCCTTAAAACCCTTCTTATTTTCAAGCTCCGCATCCAAAACTCCACTATATTTCATCTTTAATTTCTCAACTTGACTGTTTGCATCAGCAATAGTCATTGATTTGATATCTGCCCAGTTAGGTTTTAACTGTCTCAGCCAATCTCTATTAAACAAGGGCCTTCCTCCATTTTCAATAACATTGAACTTCAATGTTTTTGTTTGTTAATCAAGTTCAACTTTGCAATTTATCACACCTAATGGTGAAATTACTTCCCCTGAATATGTCCTGTGAGTCAAATTTGTTTCCCTAAGTTCCAAGTCCGGAATATATTTTTCAACCTCATTCTTCGAGGTAACCGACAAGCCAGATCATGTGTCTATCTCCATTTTCAGCTCTACATCTTCAACCATTGGTGTGACCCAAATAACTCAACTTATACACATATTCTTCATCACTGCCTAAATCTAAATTGTGTACTTTAGATTTGATACTTTCAGATTTGCATGCAGGCTGAATGTGACCATTTTTCACACGTGTAGTGAGTGGCTGTCCTAAAACGACATTCATCGGGGTTATGGTTAGAGCGTGAACACCTATAGCATTGCCTGTTATTTGCTTTCGGGTGTATATTTGCAGATTTCTGTGTTTTTTCATACTTCGGAGGAGGTTTTTCATATTTATGAGGAGGCGGTGGTTCAGTTTTCTTTACCTTCATGGTATGCACAGGTTGTTGCTTACCCTGGAGTTCTACAAAATATTTAGATGCAGATTCCATCGCAAGTGCCATCTCCAACGCTTTATCGTATGTGAGGTCCTTTTCTGAAAGAAGTTTCTTCTGGATAGCCTCATTTTTCAGTCCACAATCAAAACGATCATGCCACGCATTCTTTAAAGTGTTCCCAAATTCACAGTATTTTGACAACTTTCTGAGGTTTATATTAAACTCTTTGATGGATTCATACACTCTTTGGTCACGCTTGTGAAAGCGAAATCTTTCGGCAATTACAATGGGTTTAAGTGAGAAATGTGTCTTTAATAATTCACACATGGCATCATATGATCTCATATATTTTAGTAGATGGCAGATCCGGTGACATCATATCTCTTTATAATCGACAAGTGTCATTCCCCATCAATGATAGCAGGGCTGTTACCTTTATATTATCGCCAATTTCATTAACAATAATGTATTCGTCAAGTATTTCTTTATAACAAGTCCACGATTCCGTACTCTCATCAAAGCATTCTATTTTTCCTATCTGAACTGCCATTTTGTTCAATAAGTATTATAATAAATTTTACCGGTCATACAGTACTGCGACACCGGTAGAATTCAATTCGTATTTTATTGATTATTTGTACTTATCGCCAGCTAGATATGTAATTTATCTATCGATTTGTGATGTTAGTTTCATCCTCGTCGCCAAATATTATGTAGTACAGGCTTACAACAAAACAACATCGTCACGAATCACTAATACAGTAGATATCATTATCATCTAGATCTGCATAGGCGACAGATTTCGTTGTGTATGCGACAGATGTCGGTGTATTATTTTAACGAAGAAACACATATCGGTTGTATTTATCCATAAATCTGTGTCATGATTGATATGCCCATTTCAATCGTCAAATTAATGTGTAAACCGATCGGGTGGTAAACATGCATAAAATGTGTGTGTTATATATTGCTTTCCTTTCGCAGTTAGCACATTTCTTTGCGCGAGATTCATCCTTTTCAATGTATATGACTATATATATATATATTTATCAAAACTTTTATGCACGCTATCGGGAAAGGTTGGGAGGTATATATTGATCACGTTGTCCGTACGCGAGTCCATCCGTCCGTAAGTACGTGAATCCACTATATCCTATATACATTATCAGGTTATCATTTTCACGTTATTTCTTTCCACTTTTTGGGTTGAACCCGCAATGCGTGCTTTAAAGACTGTAGACTTTTACACAATGGGGTACAGGAACAAGCACATTGTCAAAAAAAACAACACGAAACGTGTGAAGGTATTCTTTACAATTAATGCTCTAGAGCTTATTTCTCGACCAAATCCGTGCCCTAACTCAAAGGTCAAGGTCACTGATCAAACACTAACTCAAAGGTCAAGGTCACTGATCAAACACTATAATCAAATTTTACTATCATTATTGTTATTCAGATCATATAACACGCATATATTCATCTTAAAATGAGTGTTTAGACCAAACCTCAAATCCCTAGCTTAAAGGTGAATGTCGCGCTTATAGACATCAGGGATCACATACAATAACCTTTGCTATCGTCATAACTATGCTATCAATCATGTGCCACACATCGTATTACAAACAACTGTTCAACTGCATTGTATGATTTGACCACTTTTATTAAGTTCGTTAAATGTAATAATTAAGCGAGATCATGACAAGTGGGGCAAATGAAGCTGCTTTATGGGGCGCCATTGGTGAAAAAAATATTTAGCACCAAAACATGTTTTCTCACTATTTAACATGAATGTGTTACATTTGAATAAATTGACGTAATTTAAATAAATTGACGTTCTAAACACTGAATGTGTAACGAATTAACTAAATCCGCATCACATCACTACATAAGTAAACCATATTAAGTAAGCAAATAACTTTCTGATTTTTGTTCAATGAAATGTATGTATAAAAACATGAGCCCAGTCTAAATAAGTTTGTAGTAATACATTCGTTAATTAAGAAGGTTTTAGTTCTTGTTTAAAACATCCCAGCAGGCACAGGACGTCGGACCAATGTGGGATATATGTTGATATAAGGTCATGACGTCGGTAACCTCATTCCAACGTCAATACGCCGTCCAAACCACGATGTCAGACAGACGTCAAGTTTTGACGTCGTACTGACGTGGGATTGTGGTCATGCATACGTGGAAATAATGCACAACCATACTGACCTAAATCCAACGTGAAGACAACGTTGATGTGAGTGCATTAACTTAAAACCGACGTAAATACAACGACGGACTTTGACGTCTGTTTACATCTGAATATGACGTCTAAAAACTTTAATTTTGACTGTTAATCCAACGTAAGAACTACCTTGGTTTATGACGTTCCACCAACAAATAATTGATTTGACATCAGATACAACTTTGGATTTCAGTTGGACATCAGCTTTTGAAATTAATACAATGTCGGACTTCAAACGTATGTTTAACGTTGCAATATGTCGTCAAAAAACTTTCATTTTGACTGTTAATCCAACTTCGTTACAACTTAAGCTTATGATGTTCTACCGACGTTGTTTTGACGTCAAATAACGTTGATTTGATATCCGATAAAAGGTTGGGGTTTGACGTCCGTTAGACCGTCCGTTAGACGTCAACATTTGACGTCATAACAACTCTGGGTTTTGACGTTCTTCTATACATCGGACAATGACGTCATAATCTTTCATTTTGAATGTGAAATAAATGCCACTACAATGCCAGGTTACGTTGTATTGACGTCAAATTCCTGCTGGGCGGCGTTATATGACTTTGGATTGTGTTATAATTTTCATTTAAATCAACAATATCAAAAAGAATTTTCAACGTATCGCAAAAATACGAATTTGTATCCATTTTCGTATTTCATTCTGTACTGCAGTCATAATACATGTGTACAACGACTTAATCCCACTGATGATAGGACGTCAATGCAATGTCGTGTTACAACTCATCACGGACACATTAAAGGGACATAATTATAATTTTATAAAACACATTTTATAAAACACATCCTAGGTTTTCATTTCGTAATTTAAATCGGGAATGCAGGAATAAGTTTGTTTTAGTTCCTGCCGATAAAGCAGCCAATAATATAATTATTTATTGACGCCTCCATTACGTCAATGTTTTATCTCAGGAACTCGGAAGTACTAATTCGTATACTTCAGTCCAATCTTCTGCAAATAATTTTGTTTCGACTCATATCACTCAGTCCAAGACTTTCAAGGCTGGAATAGACGAAAAGCAAAACAGACTTCCAACGACGTACTGGATTCCCAAATTACACAAACAACCATATAAAGCCCGTTTTATTTCCAATTCTAGTTCTTGCACCACTACAACTATCTCCACACTTTTAACATCTTGTCTTACTGCCGTTAAAGATCACGTTAAACAATATTGTGCTAAAACTTATGAAAACTCTCGGATTAATTTATTTTGGTCTATTAAAAATCAAGCCGACGTTCTTGATAAAATTTGCAATACACGTCAAGGTTCATCTATAAGTACTTATGATTTTTCTACACTATATACAACTTTACCACACAACCTTATCAAAAACAAGCTTATTGCTCTCTTTAAAAAAAACTTTGCCAGGGAAAATACTCACCATGACGTTTGTGAATCACTAATACTTTCGTCAGGTATGGAACTACCGTTTATAGACAAATTGTTGGTATCCTTATGGGTACGAACTGGGCACTCCTTGTCGCAGATTTGTTTTTATATTGCTATGAAAGATATTTCATGTTGAGTCTACCCAGGCAGATGCTATTGAAGCCTTTATTGACACCTTTAGGTATCTGGATGACATATTGAACACTGACAACCCTTTCTTTTCTACTATGGTTAATAATATATATCCTAAACAACCTCAACTTAACAAAGCTAATATTTTTGATACTAACACTTCTTTTCTAGATTTTAGTTTTGATGTTGTTAAGTATCGCCATGTAGATGGGGATGTTCCCCGAGCAATGGGGTCTATGTGTCTCAACTTATTTTATTCGTTTTTCTAGAGCTTGTACTCGAGTTGAGGACTTTAATATTCGTAATCTTTGTATAACTAAAGAGCTACTCCATCAGGGCTACCGTTACCATAAACTTCTTAAAACCTTTGCAAACTTTTATTATTGTAACCCTGCTCCTTTCCAACTATAAAGTAATTTAAAAACTCTTTATAACAACCAGACTTCTATGGTGACGTGATTTTCAAACTTCGTAGGATCCTTGGTCATGCTCATTTTCATACTATCTTTGTCAAACTTGTTAAAAGAGTTATCAAAAGAGGTTATGACCCTATCATTTTGCAACGCACTGCGTGCTTGGTGGTGGACCTATTTACAGTTCGCCACTATGCTTTCCTCTTTAATTGTGCGATTACCGGACAGGCTGGTGACCCTATGATGACGTCTACATAAAGCCCAAATGGACGGTGACGTTTGATATTTGTCTACAATTTTATCTTGTCGTGCCGTGGTTTATTCTCTTGTTGCTCTGGCTTCTGTCAAGTCACTGAGTTCCTTCTTTGTGGCTTTCTAGGCTATTTTTTTTTTGTATTTATATATACACGAGCATCTTTGTGTTTTACTTATATTGCCTAGTTCATGGCGGGGATTTCTTTCTTTACACTGGCCCGTTTTATTGGGACGAAGTAGATTAAGTGTGAGGTTTGGTGAACCCTAGTACCTGGTTTAAACCCACAGCGGCCTTTTTTGCCACTGACCGTTCCAAGGCGGTAGCCCTATTGTCAACCTTTTTTGTGTCTGTGACGTCATATGCATTTATTCTGTGTTAACATTGCCATTCATGTTTGTCTTTTTGCGTGTTTTGGGGTTTATTGTGTTCTGTGAAAGCTGCATTTCCTGTTCTTTATACTTATTTTTAGACATTATTTTCTTGGTTGATGACTTTAATTTGTATTGATTTATGTGTTTAACTAGTTTATCACATATGTGTAAATATTTCGACGAATAGCTATATAATCGCACAAAATAAAAAAATAAAAATAAACAGTTTGAAAGTTAATACAAATATATACAAATTAACTATCGCTTTCATGATATGTTAAACATCATTAACATTGATCTTTGTGTAGTAGAAAATGTTTGTATCGGCGCTCGACCGAGATACGCGTAAAATCAATAAGTCAGCCGTTGTCGTGAAGCTAATGACCATTAGAGCACGGAACATACCGTAAAATTGTCTACTAGAGGGTGCACGTCTCAAGTGTAAATTCTTCAGATGTTGATGAAGTATGATATTCCGTCGGCAAACGTTTCGGGGTTTTCAAGGACCAATCTATGGATCCGGCGCTGTACCTAACATTCAAAGATGGCAGTGACGTGGAAAAGTTAAGGTCGGTTGAAAACATTCGTACCGTAACAAACAATTTCACTTGACACCTATGGGCAAGCAAACCAGAATACACTGGTTACCACTGTATTTCAGTGACACGCTGATCAAAAGCGTACTATGCGACTACGGTAATGTTTTAAGTGTGCAGCGTACTAAGTCCCCCTCATGGAGGTGCCGTTATAGAACATGAAATGAGGATAGTAAGGATTGAGGTTGACGAGAAAGACTGTCCATACCGCATATAGTGAGGTTTGAGTGTGGCACGTCCATGTTGCTCACCATCACCGGCCGCCCTCCAATGCACTTGAGGTGCTCCAAGGTGGGCCACCTCAGAAGTGATTGTACTGAGGTATTGTCGTACATTAATGTGTCCAGGGGGTATTTCAGGCCACAGCCACAGGAACGGCCAAGAACCGAGAAGTACACTAGGAGACAGAGGGGGATATTGGGGACACGGAAGCAGATGCTGCTGAGGACGAACAGCCATTTACTGTGGAGCAGTTAGAACAGACTGAAAGCCAAGATTCACCTCAGATCCCTGAGATGCCTTTGGCCCCAGTTACACCGGATCTAGAGGCAGATATAATGGAAACGGGAGATAAAGGTGAGAAGAGAGGGCCAGATGAGTACGAAGAAGGTAATGAGGATTCTATTAGAGAATATATTCCAAAAAATAAGGTTAAGACGACTCTTCCCCATAGCCCGAGCAGCCCAGCCACAACCTCCAACCGCTACGACTTCCTTACCAGTTCAACGGCTATGAAGGTTTGACTGAGCTCCGAGAGACATGGGAGGGTATGAGTAAGGAGTTTTAAGCTGCTCATTATGTTTTTGTTGACCCGGACTGTTTTAATGGATTTTTGTTTTTTGATTATCGATTTAAATTCCATTACACAAATGAAGAATAAACGAATACTTGCTCTTAAATGGATCATGAGCTTGAATTATGATTCGGTGTATAAGGCAACTTGCTTATTGTCATATGTTATTATGTCATTGTTTGTATATCATATCGCCTACACATTGAGCTATATGAACTCGTACAAACAATGCGTAGACATGTATAAATGTATGACTTTTATCGTACTAGAATTCCAATACTAATCCAGTCGGCATGTGCAAAACCATACCTCAACGTCAAACAAACTGTAACAGAAACAATTCTTTGATTTTCAGTTAAAGCCGTGTATTGGGTGTTACTAAAACCTTATTTAATGGTTATTTACACCTTTGACTTACATAGTTTTACCGCACCTATCCACAAAAAAGGAATTCTGAAACAATATTGTTTTAAATGACAGCCACATCTAGACAATGAGAGTAAAACTGAAAGTAATTACACATATAGTTCTATAAATAAGCGATTTAGCTATTCAACATCATTGTTTTACATTAACTAATACACAAACCAGTTATGTTTACTTTGGGGCATTAGTAAGATATACATGTAGCATAATTTATTTTAATTCTTAAATATTATTACATTTGTTATTTTACACATATTTTGCCTTTACAACAGGATGATCATGCGTTTAAGTTGTCACAGTGTCCCCTCCATATATTGTATTTCCTATGTATCTTCATTTATGTCCGACTCTGTCACTCTTGTTACATTTGTAGAGTTAACACCCCACTTCCCAGCCTATGGAACATTCAAGACAAGTACAACGTTTGGTGTCACAATTCGCTTTACAGTTGCATTTAATAATTGTCAAAAAGCTTTCTGGAGCTGGTGGTAAATGTGTCTTTACTGGTACTAGCTTATTCCCTACAATGTCAAATGACCATCCCCACTCTTGTGGTAATAGTTTATCGTCTGAGTCGATCCATTTTTTGCACTTGAAAATATACCCTCACTCTGTGGTATTGTGCTGCTGCGGATGTGGGCGGATGTAGGCGGAAGTGTATGTACCTGTACGTGTATTGTGCTTGACATCACCTTTCTTTAGAAGTTTCTAACGCGCAATACATCTTTTGCAAAATACTTCTGCACACTCCCTGGAGTGTTGGCCGTTCACTATTTTTTTCAGTGCAGCCCTTTTAGGGCCCAAATATACTAGACGTGGTATCGCATCCTGTGTATACGCGACGTGGTATCGCATCCTGTGTATGCGAGACGTGGTATCGCATTCTGTGATTGCATGAACAAAGAGTATATAGAGACATTTATTGACTGTTTCCCTTTTGACTTGAAAAAAATGTTACAGGTCTCCGTATTGGCGTGATAGCATAACAGTATGAGAAGATCGGTGTCTTCACCGATTACCATTGTTTCACGATTTTCAGCACAAGTTATTGCAGTCTTGACAATTAAAAGATCCGCATCGTCTTCGGCATATGCAACTTTGCATCCGTTTATTTCAAGTCGATTCCCGAGCATGTACGTACTAAATAAAACGTCGTTTGTTTTCAGAGTTTGTTAAGAACTATTCTTTCTTTCCTTTGAATGGTGTATTGTCTTTGAAATTCACATTCGACCCGATGACTCCATGCGTTCGCCGCATATGGGCTACATCCTTTGTTGATGGTCCAGACTTGTAGCCATCAAACACAATTACTGGATCCACATACGCGTTACAAATACCTGCGAAATCTGTGCCTTGTTTCCACGGTATGCGCTGTAGTAGTGATTCTTCGTCTAACACATGCTGAACATTCTCATGCAGTAATAGAATCCTGTCTTCCACAGTCTCCTAAAGCCCAAATCGCATCTGCTAAATCTGTTTTGTTGTGGGTGTCTTGGAAAACCAGATGGACCAAACAGTGCAGATGGAATACTGCAAAGTTCGTATCCAAATATTTGTGACATGTCTACTTTTGATCTATTTGCAGCTGCTGTAAGTCGTTTAAAAAGTCAACTTGAATTGACTCGCCATCTAATTTTACTACAGGTTTTGTTACCTCTGCACACGAGGGCAATGAGAGTAACCATGCCCTCTCCTCTACTCTTTCCTCCGTTTGTCTTCACGCTTCTCATTAAGACTTGCTCAATAACCAGATCCGTTGACAATCCAGCCCAAGACCTATAAGTTCTACGTATAACATGATGTCCAGATTTGCAATATTGATATACATCGTTGTTGGTTATCTCAAGCTTTCCCATCACTTGCAAATACACATATGCCGATTTCAGATATAAAGTGTGTCCAGCAGAGGCAAAATAAGGAAGCACCTGTGATATTGTTTTTAGATGAAGATCCCAATAACGTGTCCGCTCTGCTTTTATACATGTTTGCAATATATATATCATCTCCACATACTGAATCCAAAGGGCTGCTGTTTTATACTTTTTCAGACTAAATGTTTGTATTCAGAGACGTGCTTGTAGATTTTGTCGAGTAAATCAATTTCAGAAATAGACCTAACTTCAATCTTTCCCGAAATAAGGCAGTGTTTGTTATTACTTTTAGGGGAAGGGAGTCGGGGCCCTTTAGAGGGGGGAAAATTCGACGTGAATTGGAAAAAGGGGGTGTTTTGATAAAATAAAGAAGAAAGATAGTATTTTTTATATGTATTAAGTCTCAGTCTTTCATTTAATATTAAATTCACATCAAGAACATGTTTGATGGACACATTATGGATGGTCAACTAAGAAACAACATTTAAAAGTAAAAACAAAAAACAAAAACCACTGTACGGTCATCGTAAATTGTACCGATTTCAGTAATATCGTTTTCATTCGCTGACACTGTATTTTTAAAGGTGTTTTCATTGTCCGCTTCTTGCCCAGCCAGAACATTGTCAGTAATAGATAAATTGATTTGCTCATTCTCTGCACCGGGGAGCGACATACCAAATAATTCCGGCACAATCATCGAATTAAGCGCATTGTCAACTAGCAAATGTCCCCTGATAGCCCTACGATTGCCTTCCCACTCATCATGTGAACCACATCATTTGAAGCGTACATGTACTTTCCAATAGTTCGCTAAGACCAGATCACTGCATCAGCTGGCCGATGCATCCAAGATTGCTCATCATTGTGTGGAAACCGCCTAATCTCAATACGACTTTGCGCAGGTTGCTGTTTTCTGGTTCATTTAATATCACAATTTATAGTTTCCAGTACAAAGGCTGATCACCGACAAACTTAAGAGTTGTTTATATACATGACATGTCACTTGGATCCCTGTCAATCATTGGCATAAACACTAGGGACGATTTTCCTGGGCTGCCGCCTTTTTGAAGCATCTGCATTTGACCTGACCAACCCGGCCTAACTGGCCTAATAGGCCATAACAATTTGAAAAGTAGATCAAATTTCCATGTACTGTCGACCACCTTTAACTCATTAAGTTCTTTGGCAATATTGTTTTGGAAGTCTATAGTTCCAACAGGAAACACGTCTAATCCTCGCTTTTTTCCGGATATTTTGCAACATAAGGATTTTTCTTTAAAGCTCAACTGCTCAGTTCCAGATCTTGGTAAACGCTAATTACATATAAATATGAATATGTGAAGTTTTTTTACGATCACGTTCAATGATATTTGGATTACAGTAATTTCGACGACATTCTGTGTGAACATATTGCCCGCTTAGTGCTTGCTTTGTTTATTCCGGCAGACCCTTTCAGTCTTAACTGCACAGTAGATTTTTCGTTCTGTAAACTTTCCTGACAAAAAACGTGACAGGTGTCCGATATTTCCATCTACAAACATATTTAAAAGTAAATTTATAAATATTGGATCTAAAATACAAAATATTTAAATACATATTTACGTATATATCTCTAATACATATTTAAATATGATGACACACAAAAACAAAAAGAAATGAGCGAAAACGTGTTTATATATTTGTTGCTGAATGTATCAAATAATGGCCCGTATGGCCATTCGTAGTTTTGAAATTTGAACAAACCACACAGTGACACTACTCAATTTTTCTTAATGCATTATAATGGAGCTTATATTGAACATTTATTGGTATTTTTCAAACACAATTTTACCATCCGCGAAAACGCATAACACAATGCTACGCATTCATATTCGTCGTCTATTTAAATAATTATCGGTCTTCGGACGCTAGAGTCACTGTTATTATGATGTGTAATAAAAGTATAAAAGTTACTAATTTTCATGCGGACTTAAATGGTCGACTTGTACATATAGATTTGTCGGTAAATGAGTTTATTAATTATAGAATTGTAAATATTTATTCTCCTACTGACCAACAAGAACGATTTCGTTCCACATTAAGTTACTGCTAAAAATTTGATCTTAAATGGGGACTTTAATTTTGTTATGAACACCAGATTAGACAAAATAGGAGAACATTTAAACAGAGGAATTGACGGTTGAAAAATAAATAATATAATAGATAAGCAGACATTAATTGATACTTTTAGATATTTATATCCTACCAAAAAGGCCGTAACATGGGCTGGAAAAAACAATTCAGATAACAGTAGATATTCCTATATAGGCTGTAGATATTGGATAGATTTAACATTCCAAGCACACTTAAAGGGACACTGTCCGTAACTTTTAGCTTATAAAACACACAATAATTATGTTCGCAAACACTACACACTAAACATTATTGAATATTTACTAATTAAAAGCAAGATTGTTTAACGAAATTCAATCGCGGTACAAAATAAAGTAAATCCGCTTTGTGCGTTTGAACTCGCAGCCCAAACTAAAATTACACTCGCCGTAATAATAGTGTGCGTGAGCGTAAAGTGGTCGACCACGCTCCCGTCTGAGCTATGCGGGCTATACATATTTCGCAATACATACTGTGGTGAAAACCTAATGCGCTAATGGAAGTCACGTTATCGCAGAAAAGGTAAATATTGTGGGTCCCACTTTATTTACATATAATAATTAAAACTTTTTTTTTTCAAACTCACGAATGTATTCCTACATACTTCTTAGGATCTATCCTCATGTTTTCATGTATACATTTCACTGAATAAAAGTCAGCCAGTTATTTGGTTATGCTCAATATCTGCTTACTTACGGACAGTGTCCCTTTAAAGATGCTGTAGTTAATTCTGAGATCTTACCATGTTCACATTCTGATCATGATTTTGTTACTTTAAAAATTAATGTTAATAAAGGCTTGTCGGTTGGAAAGTCTTATTGGAAGTTTAATGATTCATTACTTGAAGTGAAATATTTTTTAAATACTTCCGAATATTATTAGGATATTATTAGTAGGAGAGATACTATAATGCAATGAAAATTAAAATTAAAGAATTTTGTATTGATTGTAGTAAATATAAAAACAAAGAATTACATGGGGAATAAAAAATCTTTAAAAAGATTATCAGAAATCATTCCACAGTTAGTATATCAAAAGTCTATTTATTTAAAATGTGTTAATTTATTTAAATCGGGTTGTTGTTTACCCATACTACTTCGACCGTGTGAATACGTAAACATGTTTGTGCAGAGAAACATACGTGTGACCACCGCTCCATAACATACAAGAGCTTGTCTGGCCTTCAACCACCAAAAGACTGAATAGCGATAATAACGACAGTCTTGTTGATTTCTGAAGAATTATTAACATATGACTGAATTCATCTGTTAAATGCATGCATAATGAATATAATATCGTTTTATTACATTCATCCGACGATCAGGCAATCTTTCTTTAATAAGTCGAAATCCAGCGCTCACAAACCTACAACTAGCGCAGTGTAGAAACAGTACACTTTAGAAACAGTACCGCAGATATTAACGCCATTTAACTCATACTCCAGCGCTTGACAACCCGAAATCTTTAAGCACGTGCATGCACATCTCATTGTTATCTCCACCAGCACGCTTTATGATAATGATAATTGCACATATGGGATTGGCAATAAGCTGTAATTTACATTCAACTACAAATACGTGTTTCATTAATATAATCACATCATAACTGTCACTGAGTTTCCGGGGCAGTTCTTCAAAAATTAACTTTGTTTAACATGGCAGTTTTAGAAAGACGTATCCTAGCTTAAAAGGGATGAAGAACAGTAGGGAATTAAACCAACTTTCTTGATTTCCATCATCTTATACCCTAAAAAGCCATTATTTACGTTTTTTGACATAAATTTTCCCATAATTTAATTCATTGCATACATACCGACATCAATATCAATCTCTCCCAGAGGCCATTACATTGACATGTATGTGTATGCAAGGAACGACAACTCTGTGTAGAGATTGCATCACTATATCACAGCGCGTATCTTATACATTGTATACTATTCCGATTAATGTATGTACGATTAACAAGGGCCGTGCATTTCGGAGCCTATGGATGCATTTCTATACCATTAAACCGGCGTCGCGTTTGTAATAGCTCGCAAACATCCAACCAGCCATTATATACAAACAGAAATTACAATCTATTCAAAATAAATGTTTGTGAACTAAACTGGCTTCTCATTTACAATCGGGAATTCGGAACAAAGTAGATTATAGGTCAGATACCAATATTGATTTGGGGCTTCTGATTGGTTGGAAAAAGTATAGGGTCTATTAGGGCATATCGTCAGATTGTACGGCAGATTCTGTTTGGATTAAATTACCCAAATCAAAACAAATCCCATAAAACATCAAAATATTATATTTCCATCAAAAAACATGTTGATTTAGGATATTTTGACTGAAATTTGCATTTTTATGGATACAGTTGTACTGAGGGTATAATTGCAAAAAGTAAAAATTCTTTACTGCCATTCTGGGGGTGGCCACATTCAGTGAAATATTAAAGGCTGAAAGCATTAATATACCCCCAATTTGCTGTTCATTTTTGAGTGTCTCTAAGATAGTTCTTTAAAAAATGTTAGGTTTTATCATCCATTCGGATATAGAAATATGGGTTGTAGGCCAAAAGGCTATAATAGAGGCCTATGGGAAATGCAATAGTGGTATATGACCTACCACTGTAGATTTATACTTTACCGACAGCAAGTGATACGTTCAATGTGTGAAGTGAGTTAAGGGATTCATGGCAATCTTGCTTTTACGGTGGCATGTAGCTGCCGTCGCGATAACTCAGTGTCGTTAGTAATTTCTGAAACTAAGACGAATTTTAAGATCGTTTAAGTCCTGATAAATATATCGACCTAAAGAAAAAGGTCTAGATAAACATCGCGGTCAGGATTATGTTCTAAAGTGCCATGCTAGATAATTTGTCGCGTTAATCTATTTGGTTTTTATTTATTGATGTTTTTGTTTTAATTTCTGGACATAATTTTAAAGGGACTAAAGGCGAGCTAGAAGAGTGACTGATATCAATCAAAATACCAATACAAATAAAACTCCTCATAATATGATTCAGTTTCATACGAAATATATATATGCATTAAATTAACCCGTGTATTACCTTGCGTTTAATTATTGTTTATGAAAACGTTTTGCCTGAAAATGTCGACGTCACAACCTATCTAACCGTGTCTTACAGTGTTTCAGACAAACATATTACGTTAACGAAAATTAAACTATACATATACATAGTTTAGTGCTTGTCAAACTGAAATTATATTCATATTTGGATTGACACCCACCTATACTTCTTCCAGATCGTCTTCAGTACCTGTAAGCCGGAATTGAATCTGTGCAGCGGAATTTGTTAAACTGAGACCGGTTATATATGTGTGTGTGTGTGTGTGATATAATATTACTGTACGGTATACAGTGTATCAGTTAATTATCGGTTAACGACTACCCCCTTCATTATCAACATATGCAAAAGACTGAGTATTCCGAAGGAGAACAAATCTATTTATAACTAACTTGATCGTCAATGATCGTTATCACGACTTTACGTCGAGTTAGCAAAAATACTTGTAACGATACCTTTTGGAGCAGCTCTTTTTTATAGGTCGTCTTACTAGCTGAAACAATTATCGCGACTGAATTACCTAGATGGCAGAACATGCTGTCACCATATGCTTTATTTTACTTAATCTTATGCCTTTACATGCTGCTATAGGGAAGGTCAATCCTAGAGTGATTTATATATGTAATTTATATGTTATTTGCTTGGAGTTCAATCCCACGAAGTGGTACTTATATTTTCTTGTACCACTTTCGAATTCCGAACATCATGTTGCCATTGAGTTAATATTCTATAATGGTAGTTGTGTAATGTTTTTCAACGTTATTAGTTTTTGTTTTATGTGCTAAAATTGTCGCCAGCTTAGCTTTAGATTATTGTTTTCATATTTTTCTCAAAAATAGCGACAAACTAGCAACTGGTTTTAGATTTTTTTTTTTAGAAAAGAACTAGTTCATTTTTAATAGGAGGGTAACTTAAAGGTGGTAAAAAAACACACACACGAAAAAAACACACAAAAAAGAACACGTGCTTGATTGGTTTTGTTGCATGGTAATATGTGAAACAGACCTGAAGATTATCAAATGACGAACTTGAAATAACGCAATAAAGAAAGATACAAATATCGGACAGTGAAAGCAGCATTCAAGGACGACAGTCAACCACAAACACAAAAACAAACACGCAAACAGACAAACGAGAAGGCAACAGTAATAAAAAATGCAAACGACATCACAAACACAAAAGGGTTAACAATAGGGCTACCGCCTTGGAACGGTCAATGGCAACAATGGCCACTGGGGGTTTAAACCGGTTTTAGGGTGCACCAAACCTCACACTTACCCTACTGTCATCCCATTAAAAAAGGACAGAGTAAATAAAGTAATCCTCGCCAGGATCTAATCTCTAACCAACAAGGCAGCAAGTAAAACACAAATATGCTCGTGTAAATATAATACAAAAAAACAATAACCTAGAAAGCCACAATGGAGGCACTCAATGACTTGGCAGAAGCCAGAGCAACAAGAGAATAACTCATTAAGGGATCGACAAGAAAGATCATAGACAAACATCAAACGCCACCGTCCCAATCGGCTTTAGGTAGGCGTCATCATAGGTCATCGTACAATTAAAGAGGAAAGCATAGTGGTGAACTGTAAAAGGGTCCACCACCAAGCTTGCAGTACGTTGCAAAATGATAGGGTCATAACCTCTTTTGATAAACTTTTTAACAAGTTTAACAAAGATAGTATGAAAGTGATCATAACCAAGAATCTTACGAAGTTTATAAATCACATCACCATAGAAGTCAGATTGTGATAGTCCTTGTCGCAGAAGAGTCCTTAACTTACTTTTATATTTGGAAAGAAAATCAGGGTTACGATAATAAATTTTTGCAAAGGTTTTACGAAGTTTATGGTAACGGTAACCCTGATTGAGTAGCTTTTTAGTTATACAAAGATTACGAATATTAAAGTGTTCAACTCGAGTACAAGCTCTTGAAAAACGAAAAAGTTGAGACACATACACCCCATAAGAAGTTGCTCGGGGAACATCCCCATCCAAGTGGGGATAATTAACAATGTCAAAATTAAAATCTTCTCTCTTGTCATAGATTTTGCTAATTATTTCACCGTTTTCAATCGAGGGATCTAAATCAAGAAAAGAAGCGTTATTATCAGATATATTAGCTTTGTAAAGCTGAAGTTCTTTAGGATATAGCACAACCTAATACAGAATATCAGTCAAAGCAATGCTCTTCATACGCTCCTTAGTGGGGATTACAATTAAACACAAACCCATACGCTCCTTAGTGAGGGTTACAATTAAACACAAACTCTTTAGTAAGTAAGCAAGAATATGGTTTATTATACAGGCCTAGGCGATTCAATATATAACTATTTAAACAAACAAACAAAAAAAACACATTGCAGGAATAGACAAATTACATTACAAAGGAATATAAAATACATATAATATACACTATGATTATCAAGAATCAACATTATCCGTCTTGCGTATACGAAAGACCATACATCCTTTAGACATGTAAATAAGTATGCAGTTCTTAATATACTGAGTTGCAAAATAAAGTATACACAGCTCAGCTGCGAAAGAAAGTGTGCACTGAGTTTGTTTTAGAATTAATTGAATAAATTCCAAAATGTATATGTCATGTTTGGTACCAAAATTGTTATCATTATATTGCCAATATCATGTTGTCAATTGTTTTTCAATAGATTGAATCAATAAAGGAATGTCGCTTGATAAAGGGGATAGGGTGTCAAGTAACATTTATATATAAAGACAATCTAGTAAATTTGTCGGCATACACTTTGTTTTGTTGTGCGTCAAAACTGCTTACACTCTTATATCCCTTTATTGTTTTCTTATGGTTCAGTTGTGACCCACCCTAATGTAAATGTTAATAAAGGCCTGCGCTTCCAGCGTATGACGTTACAGTGTTTGAAAATGAAATGGTGAGTGACTTGGACGTCATAACTGCATCTTGACATCTCGTTTCGTGATTTCCTTTTAGAAAGTTCAAGTTAATAAAATAGTATAGCCATTCAGTTAAGTATATCATCTTGCTGTGACCAACAAATAAAAACGCTCCCGAATGTGTCAATAATGTATTAGATTGATTAAACATATGGGTCACGGTTACTTTAGTTTAGTTAGAAAAATAGGTAAATTATCGTAAACTGATGGCCATTTAATAAAAAACATGTAAAACCCAGTCCATTTCGTTAAAAAGAGGATGTTTTTATTTATTAACCACTTTTGATTTAAGTAACACGTTATGGTAAACAAAAACATTATTCAGATATTATTCATCAACATTTTAGAAATATAAATAACATAATACATGTATATGTACGAATAAAGTGTTCACCGATTAATTTGTGCATAACGTGTTAGTCTTGCAAGAAATCAATATCTATTTATAAATTTACTGTGACGTCGGATTTTATCATTAGACATACGTAGATTCCGAGATGATTCGATTGGGAGGGTAAAATTATATAAATATCACATCCCATGGAGGGTGATAGAACATATTGTCAACCCGAGATTGGTAATGTCCACCGAGGCTTTAGCCGAGGTGGACATTACCACATCGAGGGTTGACAATATGTTCTATCACCCTCCATGGGATGTGATATTTATTTATTATACCAAACATGGGATTTATTGTACGTTTGGTGCTTAATGAGTCCTTAGAACAATCCAGCCGAGAAAGATCCTCTTCTGAAATTGTTGCAAATCGCGACATTTCTTGTTCAATGTTGTTGTTTTGATAAATCTGACAGCAAAATGTCGTTTGGTAAATAATTGCAAGCGCTTAATGACGTCATTCACGCTTTTTAATAAGCGCTCACTGACATAGACTAGATTTTATACCATAGTTACCTCCCTTGAACTGGGAAACCACCGTTCTATTTTTAGCACTTGAGGAAACCACCGTTCTTTTTTTAGAAGCACGAGATAATGTTTCATGCCATGAAACATTACCATGAAACATTACCAATTGTTGACTGATCGGGAATGGGGAAATTACATAGAGAATTTTGAGTGAGGTATAATAATAAAAAAATGCTGCCCTCCAGTGACGTCACGCCAGGGTGTGACATTACAACAGCGTACGACAGCGCAAAATGTTAAAAAGTAGTCTCTGGGAATTTAACATGGGGGATTGATATGAGGAATAATAAGTACAGGTTAATACATGACTGAACAGTGCCTTTCAGTGATAATAGCCCCCGGAGAATGATAATGGCCCGAGGGCCATTATTGTACTTCGGGGCTATTGTCACTGAAAGGCACTGCTCGATCGTGGATTTACCTTTTATTACATGTCTTCCTAAATATAAACTAAATTCAATGGGGGTGTTTGACTGGACTGATGTTATACAACTATAGAGATCTTGAGAATGTTCATACTGACAGACTCCTCTGGAGTAGCCTACGGCGAGTATTAAATCTACAGGTGAAAGTTTGTTGCACAATGAAAATGATCAAAAACATTTATTTTTAGAAAATGGTTCTGATAGTTGTAACGTTACCGTGGGACTGAAAACAAATAAGAATTTTTTTATTGAAATCGGTCACATATTTTAAAAGTTATGGACAGTTACAATTTGTCATCTTACCATGTCGAGTCTATGATGACGTCGGTATTAGCGTTGGTGACGTCACCGTTTTCAAACGGCAGGGCCATTATCAGTATCGACTTTTGGGCCAAAATGCGATAATAAGTCGAGAGACTTCATAATACGAAATTCTTAATGACAAATGTGTTGCTATATTTAGGTAGTCATATAATAAATTCAATTAACCACATGTTCTAATCAGTGCATTATTTCTTATTACAATATACATATTGTGAATAAAATTCATGTAAGAAGAAAAATAACATTTTATTCAATCATAAGCCAATAGCCATTAGGCGTACGATACACTACAAATGCATAACATATGAATATGACACAGCAATACATATATTTACAAAAGTATTTTACAAGAACATTATTAAAATATATAAACGCAATGATGTATTATGTATACATTCTATTTTACACACAGCGGAGAAGGTGATAATGACATAATTTTATGATGTTTAATTATACGTTAAAAGAAATTATTACATACTTTACTATAAATAGTAACACATTTCAGTAGAAAATTAAGTTTGAACGTAATGATTTTGTTATAAACTCCCCAAGCTATATACGTGATATAACATATTTCTTAAATAAACTCAGAGAGTTCAAAGGGCCAATACCAGACAACGCTATCCTGTTTTGCTTTGACGTGTGTAAAATGTACCCATCTATCCCAAAGAAAGAAGGTCTTAAAGCGTACAAAGACGCCGCTTAAGCCGGTGCTAGTGGGCGTGAGAAGTGTTGCTTCTTTCATTACTTCTCATGGACAGACTCAATAAAACCGAGTCTGCTGCTTTATTCTCTGAATTGTGTTTGTTGCTCTCAAAGGATCACCTTTATCAGTATTTATTAACATGCACACTAGCGTTCGTTTAGTGCAGTGTGGCGGCTGTAAAAAGTCTCCCTGTACTACGAATCAGTAGTGTTATTTTTTACTGGTCCTTTGGGACCAACGAGCCCAATATAGGTGGCTTTAAAGTAGAATACCGCTTAAGCTGGTGCTAGGGGGCGTGAGACGTGTTGCTTCTTTCATTACTTCTCATGAACAGACTCAATAAAACCGAGTCTGCTGCTTTATTCTCTGAATTGTGTTTGTTGCTCTCAAAGGATCACCTTTATCAGTATTTATTACATAGAAGAACTAATCCAGTGATACCAGCAAGTGAAGTGCTAAAGATGATACAGGTGATTTTAGAGAATAACATTTCAGTCTAGGGACAAAGCACTATGTACAAAACCGAGGGAGTGGCTATAGGTTCACGGTTAGAAAAGAACTATGCTTGTTGTTATATGAGAACATGGGATGAAAATATGATGACCTGTTTATAGGCTTATAGATGACGGCTTTAGTATATGGACTGGAACTTTACAGTCTCTACAATTATTTACTGCATTTGCCAATGACATATATGCTAATATTAACATAGAATTCAGGTATAGTACTTCAGCAATTGAATTTTTGGACACCTTGGTCAAACTTGAAAATGGTAGAATTTATACAAGCTTGTACAAAAAACGAACGGACAAACAAATATACTTACACAGTAGTTTATGTCATCCAACAAATACAAAAACAGGTCTTGCATATGGTCTTGGACTAAGATTGAAAAGAATTTGTGAGAAGGAAGTAGATTACTTGAAACATGGACATGAACTTAACCTACTGCTTAGAAAACGCGGCTACAGTGGGAAAATGATAGAGAATCAACTCTTGAAGACAGACAAATTCGACAGGATTGAGCTTGAGAGACTGAGAGTTCATAGCGAGAGAGGATAGAAGAACACCTTAGAGAGGTACGCCATCAGACCGACAAACGCATAATGAGACATTTTCAGGGATATAAAGACACAGACGTGGAAGTAACGGTATTACAGCGTATTTTCAATGAGGGTCGAACATACAGACACATGATAGAGATCAATGGATCAAAAGACTGGACACCAAAGTTTGCAGAGGCTGCAACATCAAGATAAACTATTAACTGACAGGAATTAGTGAATAATTACCAAAACATAATTTAATTTTTATATCACAATGAATTTAAAGAGTAATTATTATTTCTAATCTTTAAAGAATACTGAGAGACAACTTTTAATTGAATTTCATACTTCTATGAATAGTTAGTGTATACTGTTCAAGAAATCGTTTTGTGATGAAGTAGAAGGAGTGTTGCGAGAAACGACGTAACGTCATTTACCTAATGTCAAACAGGAAATGACGTGACGTCGTTATGGTATTTTTTATCATAACGTCAGCCATTTAAACAACAAGATGGATTTTACTTAAAAGTTCTATTTCTGTGATTTTTCTTGAAAAAAGAACAAGTGTTCGAAAATTTGAAGAAGAGTTACTATTTATTTAATATTGAATTAACTTTCCTTTTGAAATACTATATAGATATTAATATCTTCGTTAGTATACCATTTATTATCATGTTACTGCCATCATTCACTGAATAACATTAATGTAATCATAAAAGAAAACTATGTTACAGTAATTATAAATGTAACATTTCTATGTTGTAAAAAGCTAAACAGCTTCAGTCAGTTCGTATTCCATTAACTAATTATAAAATAAACTCGCTTTATTGTTTCTATAAACAAATTAACATAATTAGCACAATGTGTTAATATAATGTTTAAGGTGAACCAATAAATACGAAAGAACACCAAGTACCCCTTTTAAAAATAATGAATGTATTATATTGTATCCCCGTGTGGTTGCCGGGGTAGACTACAACCACTGCAAATCCCGCTAGAGGCAGAGGGGTAGGACCCCCACAAATCCCCTTCATGTTCATTTTATATTGTTTTGATCATACTCATTGAAGGTCTTCTTCATGACACCGCATATGCAAATGTGGAAACGTGGCTCCATCGTAAATGGAGTGTCTACAGTAGAATTTGCAGCAACTCTGCAATTCTGCAGGTTAGAAGGTTCTAATGGCGGACAATTCTCCATATTTCATCTAGATGTAAATGGAGGATGAGCCTGGCATGTTCATCCCTGTTTGGCGCCATATAACCTTTCTTGTGTTGGTGCACCGTAAAACCCCAATTCACTTCAATTTAATATTGTATTTTAATATTGTTTGAATATGTGCACTATCGAAATGGTGTTCTTATATATGGTAGGCTTTAGGTTCAAAGTTAATACATTACGTGGTCTCGCCTTAATTCGACTAAGCGATGGAAAAGCTGATATAAGCAGGATTTTATAACAGTTATTTCGACAATAAAACGCGTTTAAAACATTCTTCCAGAAAAAATGCAATAACCTGTTTAAAAATTCCTTTTAAATGTTCTAATTTTATAATATTCAAATGTTTAAAATCGAAATAAAGTTTTTTTTATTTCATACCCTAGCCAACTCCGTTTTCGCTTCTTGAAGAAGGGTTTGATGGGTTATGAAAGTTAATACTCGGACCACGTAATGAGTCTCTTAGGTATTAATAACTTATTTCAAATTCTCCTAAACATCAATTTTGTTGATTTCAACAATGCATGTTCTTTCCATCCGTAATTAATCATTCCTCCCCAGCCGTAGGTATATGTTGATGTCTGACCTGGAGTGACATACTCTCCGTTTGGGTTTATCCATGAGCAGGATGCGTACCACCAGCCACCACGATAGTTCTGTGCGCAGTCTTCAGTCGTCGTGTTGTCTTGGTCGACATCTTTAGCACTGAATCTTGCTCCATTGTTATGCGACAAACTGTCTATATTAATAAAATGTGTTTCAGGCATATACACCCTCATGTAATTATTTAGGCATAGACGAATATGATGTTAATTTTTATCATTTTACTGATTTGCTGTAGGGCTACAAATATGTTTGCGGGCTAAACAATGCAAATTACCATGCAGAATACAAACAGTGTGGCAATTTAATAGTATATTACTTCAACATTACTAAGTAAGAAGGATGTGCAATCATAGACATGCGTTTTCATGAAAACATATCAATTTCAAAATCTCAGATTATAGTAATGTTATTTTAATCATGTACCTATTATGTTTGATGACTGTAATTTTTGCATGCGTTACGTTTATGTTAGTACAACTTAATCAGATGGATATTGTTGTCCTTCTAAAACAAACTTAACTAAACGTGTTCACACAACCACTGTGAAGCTCTGTGTTATTTATGTCTATTTACCGTTGCCATGTAAAATTAATTGTATGATGGTTCGTGTAACGTAGATAGCATGTTATATGAAACGAGTATGAGAGTGGACCTTTGGAAACGGCGGAACACGACACATACGAAATGTTTGATTGAGACTGATCATGAACGGTAGTGAAATATGCTAGCAACCGTCACGCCCTCTAGCCCTCAAGCCCCGGGTTGAGCAGAACTCAATATTAAAAAAATCGATAGTACATAATTTTAACCATCCCGAAGATGGCATGCATATGGCGGTGGACATAGATATCTTTTCTTCTCCCATGTCTAGCGGCGTATGGTCCCAGTATCTAACAAAATGCTATGCCCCGAAGAGCGAAATAAATTGCCAGTAAATTACAAAAATGGACGTGCAACGCATGACAATGTCAACTCTGCACATGGACACTTGACAGTTCGAGTTGAATACTTCGTGGTTGTATATATGTTGGACACTTGACAGTTCGAGTTGAATTCTTCGTGGTTGTATATATGTCTTTGTGTACATTAAATAATAACGAAGGTATATAGTAGTAAATAGATAGTACGATCATAATTAAGGTTATGTTTTTCTAAATATTACAATTTTATACATGTCAAAATACCATGGCAATGTACACGAAACAGCTAACTTAAGACACTTAATTGTAATGTGTTGGGTTTTGAAAAGTTGGAACTTATACTATTAATCGAACTAAGATTTTCATTTTCACCTACTTTTATGAAACGTTTTGTGTTAATACAAAACAGTGTACTTACTGAAGGGTATGGTATCATTCTGTTGCAAAAGTGCGCCGACATGTAACGTGTAGTCTCCTCCGGCAGATATGTAAAAGTCACTAAACCGTTCCATCGCGATGTTTCCATTACTGTCAACGAATTGAAGGTATATTTCGCTTGTTTTTTTATCCGTCATTTCATGAATGTACTTTAATCCTAATGAAAGAAAAATGAAATGTCATGCTTAACACAAGTGATTATTATTACGATGTTCAAGCACTTGACAAAGCGTCGTCATATGTTTATAAGTTTACTGAGTGAAGGTTCAATGCCACTAATGCTTATTTTAAACTTTAACGCAGATGAAACAAACTTTAAGTACCAACAATCAATTTGAATTACATGATTTTTATTCAATTCCAATATCTATGATCCTATTCTAGTTATATTATGAAGAAAAATGCATGATATATGCGGAAATAGAGGGGACTATTACCTTTATTGCATTGCAGATCCTCGGTAAAACGGCAGATTTTCCGTGTGGGGGTGGGGTGGGACTGGGGTTGGTGGGTGGGGAGGGGGGTAGGTGGGAGAATGGGGGGTGGGAGTGGAGGTGGAAAGAAACATTTAATTATTTCTTTCGAGGAAATAAAAGTATTTCTCATGAATAGATTTTTCAAAACTTCTTGTCAGCAAATATCGTGTACTTTAAGAAAATGAAATAAAATACATATGTCACCGTACTTTATTTGTTAAAAAAAGCAATTACAACACACAAATTTCTGAAAAATGTATGCTTTTTGGAGCAAAAAACACAGAATTCAAAGAAATGAAATGGCATGTTTTACATCAAGAATACAAAGAAAATTCATGGGCGCGGTCATGTGTTCTGAAAATATATATTCTACCGCGATTATTACGACATTAGTTTTCTAAATAGTATGTCGTAGTACGTCTGGCCCGCTTAGCTCAGTTGATAGCGGAGTCGACTATTGCGACGTTCTGCGAGTGTAATTTTAGTGTCGGTTCAACCCTACGAAGCGGCATTTTGTTGAACAATTTTTCAGTAAATATTCAATAATGGTTGGTGAGTTATGTTTGTCAACAATTTTTTTTGTGTTTTATAAGCTAAAATTATTGACATTGTCTCGTTCAATACCGAGCATAGACGGCTCCACCGCGTTTGATTGAAACGCGACATGCGCAGTGAAGCTGTATATAACGAGCAATTTTGTAGGCTGAAATCTGATTGGCTAATCGTAAGGTCAATCTGACGTGACCTCCAATTCAGTGTTATCAGATCCTTGTAGTGTAGAGTATCATAGCGTGATAAAGGGCCTGCTTTTAATGGGATTGATGACATTTTGTAGTATGATTTGCTAAGTATGAAAAACTATAATAGCGGCTAAATTAATATTTAATATTATATATTCTGTGATGAATTATAGAAATTTACCAGTTTGAGAAAATCTATAACATATCCCTTCCTCTACTGTGCTATCTCGCCTAGTGCGCAATATAGCACAGTAGCCAAATGTTATGAACTAAACTATAGACGTCACGATATTACGTCACGAATTGACGTCATAATATTACTCCACGCTGTCGCCAAAGTAGTGACAGAAGAAGGCATATTTGTGTCAAAAGACGATTGGAAAGAAATTCATCACAGAATATATATTATATTGTTTAATTAACATTTTTGTCGTGATACGGAAAATAATTCACTCGTGAGAAATATTCCAGCGATATAGAAACTCGTGCGAAAACGCACTCGTTTCTATATCGCAAGAATCTTTCTCACTCTGGAATTATTTCCCGTATCACTTCAACAATGTTAATTAAACTCTATATATTCGTGAATAATTCATATTATGGATTGAACATATATATAAGCTAGTGTTGTTTGTAAACTAATGTATAAACACGATAATGATAGTTTACGTACCCATCCAAAATTCTCCTCCTAGATCACCAAATTCATTTTCGTATTCAACAAAACTTTTATAGAAATCTATAGATCCATCATGGCGGCATTGGAAGACCTGCACGGGTAAACAGGGGAAAGTAAATCATAATACATCAATTGCACGATAACGTTTCGGATCTGGAACACATTTCATTTAAGAGACTGGCACACTTCTTACTTAACCACCCTAACTATTTTTGTTAAAGTGTTTATATATCATGTTGTAAGAGAACATTAGCTAAGATACTTCTATATGGACAATTATGTTTGGTTTGCCCGAATGCCATAGCTTTATTACACAAGAGAATAGGGAAACGTTAATATAACGTGAACAAAATAATTACTATTATTCGTGTATAGTTTTATTATACAAGGGTATAGGAAAACGTTAATATAACGGGAACAAGTTAGTTACCATTATTCGTGTATAGTTTTATTATACAAGAGTATAGGGAAACGTTAATATAACGTGAACAATATAATTACCATTATTCGTGTATAGTTTTATTATACAAGAGTATAGGGAAACGTCAATATAACGTGAACAAGATAATTACCATTATTCGTGTAATGTTTTATTACACAAGAGTATAGGGAAACGTTAATATAACGTGAACAAAATACTTACTATTATTCGTGTATAGTTTTATTATACAAGAGTATAGGGAAACGTTAATATAACGTGAAAAAGATAATTACTATTATTCGTGTATAGTTTTATTACACAGGGGTATAGGGAAACGTTAATATAACGTGAACAAAATAATTACTATTATTCGTGTATAGTTTTACTATACAAGAGTATAGGGAAACGTTAATATAACGTGAACAAGATAATTACCATTACTCGTGTATAGTTTTATTATACAAGGGTATAGGGAAACGTTAATATAACGTGAACAAAATACTTACTATTATTCGTGTATAGTTTTATTATACAAGAGTATAGGGAAACGTTAATATAACGTGAAAAAGATAATTACTATTATTCGTGTATAGTTTTATTACACAGGGGTATAGGGAAACGTTAATTTAACGTGAACAAAATAATTACTATTATTCGTGTATAGTTTTACTATACAAGAGTATAGGGAAACGTTAATATAACGTGAACAAGATAATTACCATTACTCGTGTATAGTTTTATTATACAAGGGTATAGGGAAACGTTGATATAACGTGAACAAGATAATTACCACTATTCGTGTATAGTTTTATTATACAAGAGTATAGGGAAAGGTTAATAAAACGTGAACAAAATAATTACCATTATTCGTGTATAGTTTTATTATACAAGGGTATAGGGAAACGTTAATATAACGTGAACAAGATAATTACCATTATTCGTGTATAGTTTTATTATACAAGAGTATAGGGAAACGTTAATATAACGTGAACAAGATAATTACCATAATTCGTGTTTAGTTTTATTACTCAAGGGTGTAGGGAAATCCTGCACGAATGGTAGACGTGTGGTTCTTTTCACGAACGAGAGCACGCGAGTGAGTGCAAAAACAAAGCACGTCTACCATCAAGTGAAGGATTACCCAATAATCGATCCCAGCAGTTAAATATTCTATTTATTACATTTTAAATTACGTTTTTGCAAACAAATATTCGCTTTATTGGAAGTTATCGGCGGATGACGTCGACGTCAGCAACACTTTGTTGACGTCACGACTCAACGTCGCAACGTTAGTTATTATTGTGTTCTAAGTTAGTAACGTTAGTTATTATTGTGTTCTGAGTTAGCTATTAATATTTAGCGATTATGGATATTCTTGCACTGAGAAATCCCGATCTTTCACGCATAGAAATGTAATAATTACCATTATTCGTGTATAGTTTTATTACACAAGATAATAGGGAAACGGTAATATAACGTGAACAAGATAATTAACATTATTCGTGTATAGTTTTATTACACAAGGGTATAGGGAAACGTAAATATAACGTAAACAAGATAATTACCATTATTCGCGTATAGTTGTATTATACAAGAGTATAGAAAAAAGTTAATATAAAGTGAACAAGATAATTACCATTACCCCAAAACAAAAATATTAAAAGTTATATGATGTCAACTTATTCATTATGTTTAATCACTACCAATGTAACTATGGACGCGAACTTTTCCCCGAAATTGACTTACACTTGACAGTTAACTTGCATACACCGAACAGTTTTGAAAAACGCTGTTTTGTTTTCCCATAGTAGGCACTGCACACGCTTATCTGTAGAGTTATTCTAAAGCAAATATTGACAGACGTTTGTTAAGAAATCAATAGTCATGAAAATAATACGAAATAATATTTTTGGGTGAAAAAAGCATTTTAATTGATCCTAAAGAATACAGAAACCGGAAACAGTTTCCATTTTTGGAAAGCGTTGTGTATTTAAACTTGTGCGATGAAGCAAACTTTAATATTATTGAAATAAAGAATGGAATTCCTTAATCTATTTTGAGGAGTATATTATGCAGTCAGTTTATACTGGGTCAAACTGGTTTATACTGGTTCAAACGGGCTGCACT
The DNA here is from genome assembly GCA_037043455.1 of Cyrtodaria siliqua. Taxonomy (NCBI): domain Eukaryota; kingdom Metazoa; phylum Mollusca; class Bivalvia; order Adapedonta; family Hiatellidae; genus Cyrtodaria; species Cyrtodaria siliqua. The sequence goes on from JAWPHD010010001.1 coordinate 51,052, forward strand.
CAACTGTGTTAAGGTAAAACCACTCTGCTGTATGTGTCGTTTATTGTTTCATAAAACTAAGAACGTAATTATAAATTATGTCAACAGGCAGATTGTGGCAAGTGCTTTATTTTATTCTTATAACCAAATCGAAGGTAAACATTTTCCTACGACAATACTTTTAAAACCTGTTTGAGCTAACAGACCAACCATTTTTCCTCGGACTTATTCCTTGTCATATCCTTTTCCTTTAAAAGACAAGAGCAACTCAATGCAGTCCACTTTTAATGAACAATTTTAATCAATTATCCAAATAAAAAACACACACTTAACCACATGACTCGGTTAATTAAAACAATGTCGGATCCATTACTATTTGACAAATAAATTCATGTGGTCTTTTACGTGCTCGCAGGATAGACAACGATAAAGGGAACGCCCGGTTTGAATCCCCATTCGACTGATGAGTCTAAGAGAAAGTGTCATGCATAATACCACAAAGACGAAAACGTATAATATAGACATAAAAAGTTCAATTACGGCATGTTATGATTTTATATTTCAGAAAGAGACGGAAAAAGCACCTTTACTTTTCCTGAAAGTAATGTGTAGTACGAAGTTTGCTAGACGATTGTATCAGATCATTTGCTTAGCGCGTTTAACATGTGTTTCTTGGCATTGACTACACATTCCTGACAACTGTAATTACATGTAGTACCATTTGCTGGTTTCATCATTAATAACTAAATAGACACGAGCAGTGTGTCAGGTCCAGGGAAAGCTTTTCCCATATGCTCGTGCCTTATAAAATATGTTTCTTTTCTCCTTTTTGCAGTAAATACATATACTATATTATTTTGCTATCACTGTTGGCTGATAAAGAGAAAAAACGATTATATAATATTTTCTTTCAGAAATAAGTTTTAGCGGTGCATATATGTACTGAAGGAAAACAAAATAGATATAATTATAAAAGGGCAAATAACTCATGATTACTGTCCTCCTTGAATGCTACTTTCCCTGTCCGATCTTTTTATATTTCTTTTCAAGGTTTAAAGTTTTATAGACTAACTTACAGTCCAGCCGCCCCCATCTGTTACCATGTCACAGTAGACGTCATGTGGTATGTTATTCTGAAGATATACTGTGTAAATTCCACTGTTACTTCCAACACCGAGATGTAGGACATCATAACAGTCACGAACTACAAAAAATATACAAAATCGATTTTAACCAGGCCCTATGAAAGCTGTTATGGTATAAAGTGAATATTGTGTTTATCATTTGTATACAGTTTAGCTTTCCGCTGATGGTCATTTTGAAAACTTGACAAAGACGAAAGACACAACATGCATGAAGGCCGACTCAAGAAACATGCGGAAGTAATTTATAGCGCTGAATAATGAGTTTCTCCCTAGTCTTAATATCGAATACAGGTTGTGTTTATATTACGCATTATCACCACTAAAATATAACTAACATGCATTATATGACCTTATACTTAATTTAGAATACATGGTTCGTTTGCATGTATTATTATGAAATATATGGTTTTACATGAACTACATGAACTATCACCTCTATTCTGACAATCAATAACTGGTTCTTTTGTATGACTTTTCTCTATTGCCTTCACATCGAATAAACGTCGTGTTTACAGTTCACAGTGTAATCATCAATATGTTGTTAACGTGCATTGTATCCCATTACCTTACTTAGAATAAATAAATGGTAACTTTGTAAACAGTTTTACTACAGTATGTACGTAAATGCCAAGTTATCTCTGAATAACATATCATTTAATTGTGTGAGCCTTTTCCACAAGCAGTACGGAAATGGCAAGAAAACACATCATTTAAGTACGTGACCGACTTGTTATCGATAAAATCAGTTTAAAGAGAAAAGTAAAAGATAAACTATCCAGAAATGAATAGGTATCACCTAAAAAACTCATATTGTTCAGATTTATTGAAATATTGTCAGCAGTTACAGTGCTTTTTTATATCATTCTGTTTTACACCTCTCTGTATTTAACATATTAGACGAAAACATTGGCCCAGTTGTTCAAAGATCGGTTAGCTTAATCCTTGGTTAGTGTAAACATTCAAAGTACATTTTCTCATACAAATATCTTTTGTACTATTAAAAGTTTTTAATTTGCATTTCTTCTTAACATAATGCTTTCCCATTCTCAATTTGTAGTAGAAATAGTCATTTATCGGCAATTCAGAGAGATTTGAAATTTGGCTTAACGGTCGGTTAAGTTACACCACCACCCCACCCCCACCCCCACCCCCCACACACACACACACAAAAACACAACATTAATACAAAGAGCCACGTACGATAAGACAAGACACACGTATTTCTGAAATGCTAAATAAAGATTAATATTGAGAAATGTCTCAGTTTTGGTTAACAGAGTTATCTCCCTTATGATTCACATATTGTATTTTAATATGGTAAAACAAGTGTAATTATTCATAATTTGTCGGCAAACACTTTTGAAGTAGAAACATTATTAAAAACAACAATGAGAGAAAGATTGCTTAGTTTTTCTCTTTACCCCCTATTTTAAGAAATTTCCTTAAAAACATCTATACATTCGTAAACGTTTTATTTTTTGAAAATATAAATTGATATTACATTTATCCCGGTATTTTGATGATGTTACATGTATACCGGCATTTAGATAACATAACATATATACCGACATTTAGATAACATTACATATATACCGGCATTTAGATAACATTACATATATACCGGCATTTAGATAACATTACATATATACCGGCATTTAGATAATATTAGATATATACCGGCATTTAGATAACATTACATATATACCGACATTTAGATAACATTACATATATACCGGCATTTAGATAACATTACATATATATCATTATGTGTATGATACATAATGCACAACGATATTTGGATGATACAATATAAAAACGAACTGTAGTTGTATAATATTATACTGATATTTATATAGTATAATATAAACCGGTGTTTAGAGAATATAATATTATAGGTTATTGAATTTGTATGGCTAAATATTACTTGGAACGAGTTGTTTTGGCAAAGGACGACGAGCTTGCGAGCGTCCTGCGCCAAAACAACGAGCGATAAAAACATCAAGCGATTTTCTAAGGTTTGTTTACCATTCGATAACGTTAAAAACAGTGGGTGAGTGACCATTTCAATTATGTTATCAATTTCTGCCCTAAAAGGTTGAAAAAAAAAACACGTATTTTTTTGTTGACACTATAGGAAGGATTCCGTTAATTTATTTGAACGTAGTTCCTTATTTCTATTTCGCGGCTCTTAGCAAGCACGAGAAAAAGTTCCGGTGCAATATCAATGTGTGCAATATCGTAGAATATTGCACACTTAGCTCAATGCAAACTAAACGAGACAATATGAAAGTATACAATAAATACTGATATTTGGATAGTATTTGGTTAGTATAATATATTCTGGTTCGGGTATGTCAATGTTGTAATGTATATCGTTATTTCAATGCCATTGTATATAGATATTGGATGATATAATATATACATTATATATAAATATTGGATGATATAATATATACATTATATATAGATATTGGATGATATAATAGATACAGATTTCTCAGCTGTATAATTTATAATGATATTTTGATGCCATTATATAGAGGATCTTAAACGAGTTCCCATTTCATATAAGATTTATGAAAATAATTCATAACGAGTTTCATAAATCTTATATGGAATGGGAACGAGTTTAAGATCCTTTTTATCACATAACATTGCAATCAAATTAGTAAAAAATAATTCAGATGGACATAGAACCGCCACGACGTCAGACACACTTTAGCGCCAAAACGTCATAAAATATGTGACGTCGTAACATCGCGTTTCACACATAACATCGCGTATAAAAGAGTTCGTGTTTTATCTCTTTACAAAATAGCGGTTTACGCCAACTTTTTAGCAAACCAACAATGTTTTGTATAACGTGCATTATTTTTATAAGTTGTCACAAATAATAAGACTCAGATTTGGGTGAATTTGTAATAAATAAAATAGTTTCAGCTAATAAACTTGCGTAGTGATACAGGTTTAGCTCAACCAATCAAAATCGTTCCAGGTTGTATTACACGTGTGTCATACAATATAATATTAAATGGGTGTTCGACACTGCTAACAGGGGACGTTATGTGATAAATATAGATATTGGATGATACAATATATACAGATTTCTCAATTGTATAATTGTTATGGTATTTTGATGCCATTATGTACTGGTTTTGTATGATATAAAAAACAAATCAATATTTGGATGATAATATGCACACATACATATATATATTGATATTTGATGATATACATATACGCAGGTTTTCATATTTGAGCCTGACCATATGGTCTTCCTGCAAAAAACAAATCGGGACAGATATAAACAATCACTTTCAAACTTAAATAGTGTGTTTACCTCTTTTACATTTGGGGGCAACACCTCTCCAGTTTCCATCGAATTGACAAGTAAGTAAGCTATCTCCGACAATGCTGAATCCAGCTCGGCAAGACACTGTCACATTTCGATCTGCGATGACTGCAGTGGTTGGTGTAATCTTACCGTTTGTTGGTGCTATGTAAGGTGGACATTCTAAAAAAGAAATGTTCGTTTGTTGGTGCTATGTAAGGTGGACATTCTAAAATAGAAATGTTCGTTTGTTGGTGCTATGTAAGGTGGACATTCTAAAATAGAAATGTGTCCAATACAAAATATTTTCATATAATTAGTAAACACTATCTTAATTACAACTGTTAGTATAAAACACACATTGTTTACATATATTGAAAATCATAGTTCGTGTAATAATATTAAGTTATAGCAAGCACGGTTTTACGCAAGCTTTACATGTAGCTGCCTAGTGAATATAGCATGAGGTTATAGAAACACGATTTAAAGTAATAAAATATCAAGGCACGGGAGCTTAAAGTATAGAGAATGAAAGCTGTCACGGAGAAATGAATCGTCCCGACTATGTTTTCTGACCAGACGCATTCTATTCCACATTTTAACCTTCAGTGTTACTACTAAACAGCTTATATTCAAAGACGTAATACCTCGCTACACATCCAAAGACCGATATATATTATAACATCCCAATACATATATTGAATATGGATAAATAATGAGTAGAATGTATGACAAGAGAGATCATTTTAATTTTGGTATCGTTAATTAACCCCACCACTTAGATCGGAATCGAGCTACGTATTCGTTTTTCTGTAGCATTATGAGGACTTTAATATTCGAAATCCTTGTATAACTAAGAAACTATCCATAAGGTCTAACATTACCATACACGTCGAAGACCTTTTGCAACATTTTATTTTTGTAATCCTGATATACTTTAAAATATAAATGTAACATAATAACTCTTCCGTGACAAGGACTACCTGACTTCTATGGTGATGTGATTTACAGACTGCGTAAGATGATAAGATCCTTGTCATAATCACTTTCATACATTCAATCTTTATTAACCTTGTTAAAAAGTTTATCAAAAGAGGAGTTTGCAACGTACTGTATATTTTGTGGTTCATTTTCAGTTCGACATAATGCTTTCCTCTTTTATTGTGCGATGTCCGGACAGATTGTTGACCTTATGATTATGTCTACCTAAATTCTCAAATCCCGATAGTTTTAATGCTTGTCTTAAATATTGGCCTGTCTACCTTTAATGGTGTGTTCTCTTGATGCTCTGGCTTCCGCCAAGTCATTAAGTACTTGTTTTGCGGCTTTCTAAGTTTCTTGTTTATATTCATATATACATGATCATCTATGTGTTGTACTTATATTGCCTATTAATGCTGAATTACTTGTTAGAGAATATAACCTGGCAGGCATATCTTTATTTATACTGTCCCGTTTATTGGGATGATAATAAGGCATGGGTGGGGTTTGGTGCACCATAGAACCTGGTTTAAACCTTTTTGCCACTGACCGTTACAAAGCGGTAGCCCTATTTTCAACCCTTTATATTTGATGTCATATCTTGCCTTTTATTCATCTTTGTAATTATATGCGTGTTTTTGTTTTACTGTTGTTCTTTAACGCTACTTTTACTGTTCGACTTTTCCTATATCTACCGTCTACCTATTTGAATCATATGTGATGTTTACCTGTTATGAGATAACTCTTTATCCAGTTTTTAGTCATATGAGATATGTGTGTTCCTCGCGTGACATTGTAATACGATTTCATGTTTATCCGGTGAATATGGAGAATTCCTACACGAGGTAAGGTTGTTCTAATCGGAAACGAGGCTCTTAAAATACAAACTATATCAATTATAGCTCGTGTTGGAATTCCCGATCTTCATTGGATACCCATGATTGATTATTTTTCTTGCATTATATTGAGATTTTATGCGTTGATGTCCCTCACTATTAAAGTTATGCATCTGTCTTTACACACTGACATCATGCAACTGTTGACTTTATCATGTTATTCTGCCTGACCTTTATATGCCCCATGTGTAGTTCAGGCTTTCTGGCACTCATGTAAAACGCAGAAAAGCGTATACGGTATGCAAGAATTCCCTATCTCAAATGGATATGCAGGACGAATACGTTTAAGCTTGCATGATACTTCATGGCGTCATGACGACGTTGCCCTATTCTGACGTCAAAGCAAATTCATTCATTGTTCACTTAGTCTATATTAAGTATCCACTATAAGTCTATCTATGTGAAATAGGGCAATATCACTCGCCTGATCCAAGCCTCGTTCCTGATTTCATTTTTAATCCCTCGATGTAATGTATCTATCTCACATACATATTCTCAGGATGAATTATTATTACCACATTCAAATACCGGTAAATAGTATATAACCAAAATACTGACATATATTGTACCATCCTAAAACCGATATATATTATTTCAATGAAAGAACGGTATGTAAAGGTTAATGTTTACATTATTAATTTTTAACCGAGTCTGCAGCTTTATTCTCTTAATTGTGTTTGTTGCTCCCAAAGGATCACCTTTATCAGTATTTCTTAAATTCACACTAGCGTTCGTTTCGTGCAGTGTGACGGCTGTAAAAAGTCTCCCCGTGCTACGAATCAGTAGTGTTATTTTTACTGGTCCTTTGGGACCAACGAGCCCAATATAGGTGGCTTTGTAGTAGAATACCGCTTAATCCGGTGCTAGGGGGCGTGAGAGGTGTTGCTTCTTTCATTACTTCTCATGAAAAGACTCAATAAACCGATTCTGCTCATTTATTCTCTTAATTGTGTTTGTTGCTCACAAAGGATCACCTTTATCAGAATTTATTAATAATAGCGACGCGAACTGGGGCGCGGCATTAAGTTCCATAGAATTCAAAATATAAACAATAACCGGCTCACAGGTTAACTCGATATGTCACGATACTAATGTTGATGAAAACATTAAATCAAGGACGTAACAGTATTATTATTGAGATAAAAAGTGACAAGAAAAAAATGTGGAGCTGGGACACGGAATTCAACAAACGAACACATGCGTTTGAAATGATTGATAAAAAATTAAACGTATAAGATCATTTAAAACGATAGATCTAACAAGTTTTGTGTACTTTTGTTTAATATGCTTTGTCCGTGATTAAGTTATAATTTTGAAAATTGTGTCTTTTTATTTTGACTTGGTAAATAATGCCCGAAAAACACAAGGTGATTTAATTATTATATTTCAGCCCTAATCAGACCTGGTATTAACTTCATATCCTTTGTTTTAATATTTAAAAAAAACACAAAACAAATTTAATCATTCAGGTGGGGATATAAACAAGCTTATTACGCCGATGCGATTGCATCATTACACATAACACGCACGTGGTGGGCGCAGTTACCAGTGTCGCTTATCAGTAAACAAAATAAGTGCAATAGATCACATACAGCAGCAGGAGCGATATTTTATTGGACTGTGATGTTTACGAGTTGCAGTACAAGGTACTTGCTATTTAACTAAAATATGAGTTTCATAATTACACATCGTAAGGTAGAAGCTAACAGTTCTTGTGAGTCTTCTCTTTCGCAGCGTACTATTACAATGCACGTGATATCACTGAACAGATATCTTAGTCGTTTACTCAAGCTAATGCACGAATGTGTAGAATAGTGTGTATTTTAAAGGTATTATAAGGTATAAACATAGAGCGAAATGAGGTCAAAATATATATATTGGAAATTAAATGTTTAGTAGCAAATGTCCTTACTGATGGATTCGCGGATGTATTTTACGGAGATGGGGTCCTAAGGTTTGTATTTTGGACAATAATGAGCCTGGTAAGACCTCACATTAGGGTGTACACATGATAACCAGCCTTCCTTCTCCAATATGGTTTAACTCACAGCGACCTTTTGCCACTGACCGTTTTAAGGCGGTAGTCCTATTATCAACCATTTTATATGTGCGACGACAAATACCTTGCCTCTTACTTACCAGTGTAATTGTTGTTGTTTCGATGCGTGTTTTTGTTTGGCTGTGGGTTATTGAATGCTGCATCACCTGCTCGACCTTAATATTAATCTCAGACGACTTAATTTATTATTATTGAATAAAAACTTGTTATCTAGTTCCTCTCCAGATATACTATTATATTCCTGCAGCAGCTATTATATGCTTGCTTGCGTAAACCTAGTTTATATCGACTGATCATGTTCAACACATAGTTTTAGAAACATAGAACATAAACCATAGACATCTGTAAAGAACATTTTTTAGTTTTGTAACACGCATGGATAACATGGCACGATCCATGTACTCTTGTTTGCTCCTTAACATGGCTTACCTACATGGCTTACCTACGTTAGCACAGGTGTGTTTACCATTCGTTGGTAGCAAATCTGATGCATCAAACACGGCCTTTTACCACACTGGTGCTTTCATTTTTTATGTATCTGTATTAAAATCGATTATTTGACAAATTTTAATACAGATACATAAAAAATGAAAGCACCAGTGCATTTGGCGATGTGTACTCTACGTCTACGGGTAATGATAAACTATTTCGGTATTAGGATGATACAAATTATAGCAGTATTTTGATGATATAATATATACTAGATTCGTTAGTGAAATGATACGCTACCAAATTAGTTTGATTATAGTTACCGAACTATGTGCATTTTTTACGTATTACCTTCACATATTACCTTGTTTAAAATCCTCTGTTCTATTATTTTGTAGACAATTGCCGGCCCCTGTGGTAAAAGGCCGTGTTTGATGCATCAGATTTGTCTACCAACGAATGGTAAACACACCTGTGCTAACGTAGGTAAGCCATGTAGGTAAGCCATGTTAAGGAGCAAACAAGAGTACATGGATCGTGCCATGTTATCCATGCGTGTTACAAAACTAAAAAATGTTCATGACAGATGTCTATGGTTTATGTTCTATGTTTCTAAAACTATGTGTTGAACATGATCAGTCGATATAAACTAGGTTTTACGCAAGCAAGCATATAATAGCTGCTGCAGGAATATAATAGTATATCTGGAGAGGAACTAGATAACAAGTTTTTATTCAGTAATAATAAATTAAGTCGTCTGAGATTAATAAGAAGATATTAAGGTCGAGCAGGTGATGCAGCATTCAATAACCACAGCCAAACAAAAACACGCATCGAAACAACAACAATTACACTGGTAAGTAAGAGGCAAGGTATTTGTCGTCGCACATATAAAATGGTTGATAATAGGACTACCGCCTTAAAACGGTCAGTGGCAAAAAGGTCGCTGTGAGTTAAACCATATTGAGAAGGAAGGCTGGTTATCATGTGTACACCCTAATGTGAGGTCTTACCAGGCTCATTATTGTCCAAAATACAAACCTTAGGACCCCATCTCCGTAAAATACATCCGCGAATCCATCAGTAAGGACATTTGCTACTAAACATTTAATTTCCAATATATATATTTTGACCTCATTTCGCTCTATGTTTATACCTTATAATACCTTTAGAATACACACTATTCTACACATTCGTGCATTAGCTTGAGTAAACGACTAAGATATCTGTTCAGTGATATCACGTGCATTGTAATAGTACGCTGCGAAAGAGAAGACTCACAAGAACTGTTAGCTTCTACCTTACGATGTGTAATTATGAAACTCATATTTTAGTTAAATAGCAAGTACCTTGTACTGCAACTCGTAAACATCACAGTCCAATAAAATATCGCTCCTGCTGCTGTATGTGATCTATTGCACTTATTTTGTTTACTGATAAGCGACACTGGTAACTGCGCCCACCACGTGCGTGTTATGTGTAATGATGCAATCGCATCGGCGTAATAAGCTTGTTTATATCCCCACCTGAATGATTAAATTTGTTTTGTGTTTTTTTTAAATATTAAAACAAAGGATATGAAGTTAATACCAGGTCTGATTAGGGCTGAAATATAATAATTAAATCACCTTGTGTTTTTCGGGCATTATTTACCAAGTCAAAATAAAAAGACACAATTTTCAAAATTATAACTTATCACGGACAAAGCATTTTAAACAAAAGTACACAAAACTTGTTAGATCTATCGTTTTAAATGATCTTATACGTTTAATTTTTTATCAATCATTTCAAACGCATGTGTTCGTTTGTTGAATTCCGTGTCCCAGCTCCACATTTTTTTCTTGTCACTTTTTATCTCAATAATAATACTGTTACGTCCTTGATTTAATGTTTTCATCAACATTAGTATCGTGACATATTGAGTTAACCTGTGAGCCGGTTATTGTTTATATTTTGAATTCTATGGAACTTAATGCCGCGCCCCAGTTCGCGTCGCTATTATTAATAAGTTCTGATAAAGGTGATCCTTTGTGAGCAACAAACACAATTAAGAGAATAAATGAGCAGAATCGGTTTATTGAGTCTTTTCATGAGAAGTAATGAAAGAAGCAACACCTCTCACGCCCCTAGCACCGGCTTAAGCGGTATTCTACTACAAAGCCACCTATATTGGGCTCGTTGGTCCCAAAGGACCAGTAAAAATAACACTACTGATTCGTAGCACGGGGAGACTTTTTACAGCCGTCACACTGCACGAAACGAACGCTAGTGTGAATTTAAGAAATACTGATAAAGGTGATCCTTTGGGAGCAACAAACACAATTAAGAGAATAAAGCTGCAGACTCGGTTAAAAATTAATAATGTAAACATTAACCTTTACATACCGTTCTTTCATTGAAATAATATATATCGGTTTTAGGATGGTACAATATATGTCAGTATTTTGGTTATATACTATTTACCGGTATTTGAATGTGGTAATAATAATTCATCCTGAGAATATGTATGTGAGATAGATACATTACATCGAGGGATTAAAAATGAAATCAGGAACGAGGCTTGGATCAGGCGAGTGATATTGCCCTATTTCACATAGATAGACTTATAGTGGATACTTAATATAGACTAAGTGAACAATGAATGAATTTGCTTTGACGTCAGAATAGGGCAACGTCGTCATGACGCCATGAAGTATCATGCAAGCTTAAAAGTATTCGTCCTGCATATCCATTTGAGATAGGGAATTCTTGCATACCGATGCTTAATAATAAACCACATTGCAGTAGATGCTCCCCACATCCCTCCATATTGTCGACAGTTGTGTTTGTGTTGTACGCATGCTTAATAATAAACCACATTGCAGTAGATGCTCCCCACAACCCTCCATATTGTCGACAGTTGTGTTTGTGTTGTACGCATGCTTAATAATAAACCACATTGCAGTAGATGCTCCCCACATCCCTCCATATTGTCGACAGTTGTGTTTGTGTTGTACGCATGCTTAATAATAAACCACATTGCAGTAGATGCTCCCCACAACCCTCCATATTGTCGACAGTTGTGTTTGTGTGGTACGCATGCTTAATAATAAACCACATTGCAGTAGATGCTCCCCACATCCCTCCATATTGTCGACAGTTGTGTTTTTGTGGTACGCATGCTTCATAATAAACCACATTGCAGTAGATGCTCCCCACATCCCTCCATATTGTCGACAGTTGTGTTTGTGTTGTACGCATGCTTAATAATAAACCACATTGCAGTAGATGCTCCCCACATCCCTCAATATTGTCGACAGTTGTGTTTGTTTGGTATGCATGCTTAATAATAAACCACATTGCAGTAGATGCTCCCCACAACCCTCCATATTGTCGACAGTTGTGTTTGTGTTGTACGCATGCTTAATAATAAACCGTATTGCGGTAGATGCTCCCCACATCCCTCCATATTGTCGACAGTTGTCATACGGAAGAGTTTACTTCATCGTTATCAGGGGAAGCAATTATGCAAATACTCTGATTAAGTAAATCTCAGTATCAGTGTTTTCTCCCCTGGTGGGCCACTATAACACACAACAAGCCAGATCTCTGATGCGACTGTTTCTTATCTTAGACGGTGGTATGGCTGATTGGAAATACATGTATACCGATAATTTGATACATGTGAAGGAAGTTTTTCACACCTTCCCTTCGACTGTGGTAAGGCAGTTTGTAACACAGTAGGTGGTGAAATATTTATCCATGGGCTATTTGAAGCTAATTACGCAAACATCTTGTCTCAGTGAGAGGAATATATATATAGAAGTTATACCAGATATCGGATTAGACTGCTATAAGCGTCTGATGGGTTCTACACAAACAATGAACCTTCAAAATAATAAAAGTACTTAAATAAATGATACTCCAGCTCGCACTAAGCGTTCTGTAGGTTTTAATATAACCTGGTATCTAGTACTATATCTCAGATGACCTTGAGTGATCTGATGGTTCAATACAATAATGAACCTTAGACATATGTCTATATATTGCAGATGACTTTAAGTGATCTGTTGTTCAAATACAATAATGAACACTGGACATAAGTATATATCATAAATTGATAATACGAAATTATTACTATACTACATAGTTAGATAGTATTAACGTAATGTACCAACTAATTGGTATTTCAAATGTAATACAAGTAACATTGTATATACGGAATGAACCTTAGTATACAGAAATGTATAAAGCATAAACAGGCAACAAGGTGTATGATATATTTACCCAGTAATCACATACCCTTATATGTAAAAGAAATATTCAGTTACGGCTGAATTCTGAAATAAACTATACACATGTATCAGGTCAGGTTATCTGAGAATGATGTATAAACATTATAACAATACACATTGTTGGTTGTCTACGGAATAAACCGTAAGATCTGTATGTGAAAGTATCAACGGAACACTGAGACAATTTGAATTTAAAAGAAAGGGGATCCCTGATGAGACTGCCCTTGGTATCTACTGACTATGTGATATCTATATCCAATGCTATATATGATATAAATGAAACATGTCACTCACATAAACTGAAAATAAAAGTAGATATTCCTAAAAACAGTCGAAACATTGCTTTTACTATTATTGTGGTTGAAATATCATTTCAATATTGATAAACATGAATATGTGCAAATATTGTATTATATTATATAAATGTATAATTGGAAATAAAGCAGTGTAGGGTCTATGCTTGAATGAATCTGACTCTGTGGGTGAGTTGGGCTACAGTATTATATATTTACGGACTTCACTTTAAAGCGTACAGGGACGTTAACACAAAGACATTCATTCTCTCTCAACACCGACTTTGTTAAATATTTTCGCTATACTGTTTAACAAATTTATTTTATTTATTATTTATTTTTATTGAAACTTGTTTTCTGTTTTCTAGAATAAATTAATATTTTATAGTTTAAATATTTAGCAAATCGGTTAAATAATGAATGTTTAATATCTCGCTTAACATGTTTAATATCAACTTTCGTCTAAAATCTTTTTCTACGAACATAGTGATTGAAAGTGTGATTAATGAAACGGCCACGTAGATTTACATTTAATGATTTATAAATGCATGCATTCATTATAAAATCAGTCATCTGTGCCTTATTAATACAGGGAGATATAGAACTACGGCCACATCGGCATGTGTCTGGTCTTTTATGATTACGAGTTTATATACATCATTTTTATTTTATTTTAGTACATATATGCTGCACAATATCTTCCGAGTAACCAAATGAAAAGATAGCTTATATACAAGTATCTAAAATCTTAATATTTTCCCCATATATTAAACGATTATTTTATAAATCAGTTACATATTGGAATATGCAAATATGCATTGATAAGCATGATAATTTGGAGAGTTAATTATTATCAAGTGAGATAAACAGCGATTATAACCAGATAACACTTGAATTAATGAACCCCTAATGCGCAGTTTTATGTGATGTTGCGGGAACAAATTAATTAGTAACAGAACACTTTATGTTATATTTTGGCAATATTAAATTAATATATTTTTTTTTATAATTATTGTAATTCCTAATAGTTATTGTTTTAACTGTAAAACAAACATGCTATATTTGTAAAATAATAGTTATTGAATCTATTCCGTATATATATAGACATTACTTTGTAAAATGAAATTAGACAATACTGCAAATATCTTCAATCTCGATCGCATATTGTTATATGTAATTAATGTATTACATGTTAATATTGAAAGATGCAGGATGTGCACATGTTTGTGAAATATAAACCCAATGATATTTTTTTTTATAATTTATGCAAAAAGTAAAAATAAGTCTGAACAAAGAATCATCAAATTAGTAGGATCTACCTTATTTGATGTAGCTAATTCATATATTTCATCAAAATTATCGTTACTTTATATTTCTAACAAATTAAGTGTTACTTACCTCTGGCAATTTTTTCCTTAATATTATCCTTTCAACTGTATATGTTTCAGGTAAAACATTTGGTTTGACACTGCGTCTACATTTTCGAATACATATTGGTATTGCGTTTCCCTCATTAAGTGTCTTGTAATTAACTCTTCCTTTACGAGGTGTTTTGCATGACTGTTCCATAGTTAGTTTAAAATTGATATGCATTTAAGAATTATACCACGTGCACAAATTTAATTCGACACGTGTCAGGCAAATATCATGTGCGTGCAATAAACAAAACCATAGCATGAATATTGAATAAGTGACACCTAACTACGCGCTCGTAATAATGACGCGTGTCATTAATCCTTTAAATACACAGATTTGTGACACCGATATGTATATTCAAAATTGATTAAATCAAACCCCGGAATAGACAATACCTTTTCATTTCCATAGACAGTTTTTAAATATATCATTAGATTTATTGTGTATTTTGTTTGTTAAAAAAAATAAATTAAATTTCAATATTTTATCTACAATATATCAAACGAATACCTTTTCGCTACCTCATAATACATGAGTTTATTTTGTTGTTCTATCATAGTCCATACTTATAAGTAACGAATGCAATACTGTATCGCGATAATAGAGAAACACGTTAAACGGCCATTTTCAAATGAATTTTGAAGCAATAAAACAATAACTTATTTTAAATCAGATTATATATTTAGAATCTACATGATTACACCTTTTAAAACATATGCCGGATGGTGTATTAATTTAGACATAATTTTAAGAAAATAGTGAGTAAAAACTGATGGTTAACGTTATTTACAAAATTTGTACATAAGAATAGAGCAGAAACTAGTGGTATTTTTCAAACGAAAATTGAAGCAACCAAATATTGAGCTATTTTGATGAAAAAAGTATCACCCTAAAGGAATTAAATTAACCATTAAGGCCATATGCCGGATGGTATATAAAGTTAATAAGAAAGTTCAATTTTAAATCGTTTTTTGATTTCTCCCTATATAAATCAATGTAAATTTCTTATTAGTATCTTAGTATCTATTGGCGCAGTCATCTGATGGCTTATCAGATCAAGTGCTGATAAAACTGCCTATGATGAAAATTCTTGGACATGGTTTGTTTGGTATGCATGCTTAATAATTAACCACATTGCAGTAGATGCTCCCCACATCCCTCCATATTGTCGACAGTTGTGTTTGTGGTACGCCACAACTCTCCATATTGTCGACAGTTGTGTTTGTGTTGTACGCATGCTTAATAACAAACCACATACTCACAATGAATTTAGATGTTTATTATGCGCATGCGCATTCTTGTATGTGGTTTTGCGGGCCTCTGAACTATCATTCAAAATGGGATCCTTCATTTGTTAAAACACACTTATGGATAGTTACCTTTAACAAATTAATTTACATGTGTCCGAAGTCCAATGGTCACATACACTAACCATTCAATTACACTGTCATTTTTCCAAATGTTCCTTATTTTTGCACATAACTTAGTATATGTAATCGTCTATGAAAGATAAGCAACATATAAAAAATAAATAATATTATTATTATTATTTCGAACTCGGAGATCTGCCAGGGCCCAGGGGCCGTATTCATAAGCAACTTAAGTGGAAAATATTACTAAAGTCAAATATTACTAAAGTCAAATTTAAATTGTTTATATATTTTTAAATATCCTTAATAACCTCCCAGGGTCGCCACACACCATTCATTTTAAGATAAATATTTAGCTGTAGGTTTTATTTATCCATAACCTTATTCAAGCTACATTAAGAAAACGTCTTAAATCGATAGAAAAGTGTGTTTAATAAAAGAAGCTTTATGAATACGGGCCCAGGGTGTGTGGGGCGGGTGGATTTGAGGATGATTTGTAATTATGTCTCAAACGAAACTTTGTGATGGTGGGCTAAACACTGTATATATTTGTTTAATCCTACGTCATCGCTGGATACTGGGGGAAAAGGTATCACATACACTAATAGTTCAATTACGTTTGTAAGCATGATAATTTGGAGAGTTAATTATTATCAAGTGAGATAAACAGCGATTATAACCAGATAACACTTGAATTAATGAACCCCTAATGCGCAGTTTTATGTGATGTTGCGGGAACAAATTAATTAGTAACAGAACACTTTATGTTATATTTTGGCAATATTAAATTAATATATTTTTTTTTATAATTATTGTAATTCCTAATAGTTATTGTTTTAACTGTAAAACAAACATGCTATATTTGTAAAATAATAGTTATTGAATCTATTCCGTATATATATAGACATTACTTTGTAAAATGAAATTAGACAATACTGCAAATATCTTCAATCTCGATCGCATATTGTTATATGTAATTAATGTATTACATGTCAATATTGAAAGATGCAGGATGTGCACATGTTTGTGAAATATAAACCCAATGATATTTTTTTTTATAATTTATGCAAAAAGTAAAAATAAGTCTGAACAAAAAATCATCAAATTAGTAGGATCTACCTTATTTGATGTAGCTAATTCATATATTTCATCAAAATTATCGTTACTTTATATTTCTAACAAATTAAGTGTTACTTACCTCTGGCAATTTTTTCCTTAATATTATCCTTTCAACTGTATATGTTTCAGGTAAAACATTTGGTTTGACACTGCGTCTACATTTTCGAATACATATTGGTATTGCGTTTCCCTCATTAAGTGTCTTGTAATTAACTCTTCCTTTACGAGGTGTTTTGCATGACTGTTCCATAGTTAGTTTAAAATTGATATGCATTTAAGAATTATACCACGTGCACAAATTTAATTCGACACGTGTCAGGCAAATATCATGTGCGTGCAATAAACAAAACCATAGCATGAATATTGAATAAGTGACACCTAACTACGCGCTCGTAATAATGACGCGTGTCATTAATCCTTTAAATACACAGATTTGTGACACCGATATGTATATTCAAAATTGATTAAATCAAACCCCGGAATAGACAATACCTTTTCATTTCCATAGACAGTTTTTAAATATATCATTAGATTTATTGTGTATTTTGTTTGTTAAAAAAAATAAATTAAATTTCAATATTTTATCTACAATATATCAAACGAATACCTTTTCGCTACCTCATAATACATGAGTTTATTTTGTTGTTCTATCATAGTCCATACTTATAAGTAACGAATGCAATACTGTATCGCGATAATAGAGAAACACGTTAAACGGCCATTTTCAAATGAATTTTGAAGCAATAAAACAATAACTTATTTTAAATCAGATTATATATTTAGAATCTACATGATTACACCTTTTAAAACATATGCCGGATGGTGTATTAATTTAGACATAATTTTAAGAAAATAGTGAGTAAAAACTGATGGTTAACGTTATTTACAAAATTTGTACATAAGAATAGAGCAGAAACTAGTGGTATTTTTCAAACGAAAATTGAAGCAACCAAATATTGAGCTATTTTGATGAAAAAAGTATCACCCTAAAGGAATTAAATTAACCATTAAGGCCATATGCCGGATGGTATATAAAGTTAATAAGAAAGTTCAATTTTAAATCGTTTTTTGATTTCTCCCTATATAAATCAATGTAAATTTCTTATTAGTATCTTAGTATCTATTGGCGCAGTCATCTGATGGCTTATCAGATCAAGTGCTGATAAAACTGCCTATGATGAAAATTCTTGGACATGGTTTGTTTGGTATGCATGCTTAATAATTAACCACATTGCAGTAGATGCTCCCCACATCCCTCCATATTGTCGACAGTTGTGTTTGTGGTACGCCACAACTCTCCATATTGTCGACAGTTGTGTTTGTGTTGTACGCATGCTTAATAACAAACCACATACTCACAATGAATTTAGATGTTTATTATGCGCATGCGCATTCTTGTATGTGGTTTTGCGGGCCTCTGAACTATCATTCAAAATGGGATCCTTCATTTGTTAAAACACACTTATGGATAGTTACCTTTAACAAATTAATTTACATGTGTCCGAAGTCCAATGGTCACATACACTAACCATTCAATTACACTGTCATTTTTCCAAATGTTCCTTATTTTTGCACATAACTTAGTATATGTAATCGTCTATGAAAGATAAGCAACATATAAAAAATAAATAATATTATTATTATTATTTCGAACTTGGAGATCTGCCAGGGCCCAGGGGCCGTATTCATAAGCAACTTAAGTGGAAAATATTACTAAAGTCAAATATTACTAAAGTCAAATTTAAATTGTTTATATATTTTTAAATATCCTTAATAACCTCCCAGGGTCGCCACACACCATTCATTTTAAGATAAATATTTAGCTGTAGGTTTTATTTATCCATAACCTTATTCAAGCTACATTAAGAAAACGTCTTAAATCGATAGAAAAGTGTGTTTAATAAAAGAAGCTTTATGAATACGGGCCCAGGGTGTGTGGGGCGGGTGGATTTGAGGATGATTTGTAATTATGTCTCAAACGAAACTTTGTGATGGTGGGCTAAACACTGTATATATTTGTTTAATCCTACGTCATCGCTGGATACTGGGGGAAAAGGTATCACATACACTAATAGTTCAATTACGTTTGTTTTTTCCCACACTTTTGCACATTAATTGGTATAATAGTCGTCTGTGAAGGAAATGTACAATGATTTATTGTTTGAAACTAGGACGTCTTCTCTGGAGTTGGGTTGAAGGGGGTAGGTGGTGGGGGAGGGTAACAGGGGATAAATTATTATTTTTAATTATGTCTCAAGCAAACATTTTGATGAAGGGATTACAGTGTATAATAATATGTTTTTCTCCTGTATGCATGTGTGTATGTGTGTGTGTGTTGTGGTGGTGGTGGTGGTAGTGAGGGATGGAGGTTGTTTGTAAGGGGCGTCATCCGGTCCAATATACACAAAATTCAACTGCAGTGCCATTTTTCTATTTTGTTTTTAATTTGCCAAATATATAAGTATTTTCTTCTGACAATACAAAGCATATCCAACTATTTCAGTGTTTGTACCTTAGAGGTGTACCAAGGTGAGGGAATGGGGCGGTGTATGTGTAGGGGCGGGGGTGAGTGGGGAGACAGGTAAATTCGGTCAACTATCTATTTTGCTTTCTCAAAAAAATGTAACGATTTTTAGAATATCAGTATAATTTGCTCCAGGGTCACCATGGGATTCTGTTCAAAACACAAATACCATAAACATTTTTTATTCATTTACAGTGTCATACATATATACAGAAAGCATAAATAGTACTACTGCTAAGAACGATCAAGACAATTACATGTAAAATGGATACAGGGTTAAAGGGAATTGAACTGCCGTGGGTATTTGCGATGGCATGCCGTCGAATTCGTTTTAGTATATAATTAGTATATGATGCTTGTCACACAGCTACATATATACTCATCAATATTAACTAGGTTTGACATAATTTAAGCAAATAGAATGTGGCAACCTATTATCCGCGCCGTCCCACTCTGCCCCTCTCACTTCATTGCCCCACCCCTCTCCAATTCACCCAGTAAAACAAATGTGATTATTAACGCAAGAACAACGAGACCAGGATGCGAACAAACACTTCCATATTATATAAATAATCGAGCTATAGACATAACCTTCGACATCTTATTTGATTCCGTTCTGTACAATTTTCTAAAGGAAAAAGGGCATTTACTAAACACGAGTTTAGTGTCGACGCATTAGTATCTCTATATATCGATACACTAGTCCCATATTGATATTTGAAGATATAATATTACTGTATTTAATAGTATATTTCTTGTTCATTTTTAATTAGTGCCACATTTAAATAGCTGATTTAATAGTTTATTATCGTCTCATTATTTACGTATATTTACATTTTAAAGATACTACATACAACAGAGACGATCGGAACCAGTCAGTTTGTTACGGTGTTCCATTAGGGCAATCGTACCTTCGCGTATCGACGTTTACAAGTCAATGTGCTATGGCACGATGGTACGACGGCGATGGTATGATGGCGATGGTACGATTGTACGATGACGATGGTGCGATGGAAAGATGTTATGATGGCGATGGTACGATGGCAATAACGCGATGGACCATAGTAACATCGCCGTTGTATCGACTTGATAACTTTTTTTTGTAAAGTTGTTACAAGTCGATGTGCGATGGTAACTTCCAAAGGTCCACTCTCATACTCTTTTCGACGACAATTGAGTAAACCTGTTCTTGCTAGTTACTGTGCCATCTGATTCAACATGTTTAGCTGTACACATTATGTAAACTGTAATGGAGCGACGACAGAAAAGATCGAATAATGATTGTCATTGATTTGTATTTATTATATAAACCAAAACAGATGTTCGATTTATCAACGTAACATAATCGAACGAAAAAGTTTATTTAAAGAATGTACTTCTCAACCGTTAGACACGAGTCTAAACTTGGTGCTGTTGATGAAAGCATAATAAAAGCCATGGCCGATACAACATTTGAGTTTATGTATGTGAGAGTTTAGTGTCACAAAATAATCACGAGTAGAGCGTATTGGTTGTACACAGTTCTGGTAAGCAATGTCAGTCACACGCTAATCCATTGTTCAGTTGAAACCGATTCACAATGTCCATGATATATTCAGGTAACACGGAAAAGCGTGCAATTTTCAGTGGCCGCCAGAGGGCGTCTGGAAGGGCCGTTTTAGTTTAGTTTTGTCCTAATGCATGTAAAAGTATAGGTCTATCTCTTTAAAGGGAAAAGTTCTTTAAGGGTCCTTTCTTGTATATGTTGATATTGCGAATGTTGCCACGTGTGTCACGGAATGAACGTGGGAAATAATTATTTGGGCGGAACGTCGGTTATAAAATGCAATGTTGTCAAGTCCTGGCGGGGATTGATTGAAAGTTACTTTGTTTGAGCAGAGGTTGGAACCGGCGGAATTCACAGGCAATATGTGCCTAACCCGTCTGGTGCAGATAAACAGTCCGATGCAGATAAGCCTCCCGGAGTGGAGCTGAGCCTTTAGGGTGTGTAAGCTCTTTAGGTGATTCGACACTAGAATCAAAATATAACGTTATGAGCGGTTAAGACGGTCCCCGTACCTGTGCAACATTGCAAGGTTATAGAATCGACAACCCCCGGGACACGAGGTGGGCCCGTTATCAGTCCTCACTGGAGGAACATCATCCACAACCTCAGTGGAGGTTAATCATCATTATATCGCGTCATCAACCCTTATAGAAGGCATTTGATGACAATCACCCATTGGATTCGCGCATCATCATATTCATGAGCTCTCGCGCATCGCAGCTATCACGCTAGATCATAATTCGTGCGAACATCAACATTGTTATCACTTTAACAACACTTTAGTGTTGTATATAGTCATTCGACACATTCAGTATTTGAGATAATACTAAGAACGTCTTAAACGTTCATGAGAACAGTCTTTTCATATTTCATCTGTGTATTCGCTTGTTTTTTTTTGATAATTGTTTACATATTTAACATTTTTTAAAAGTTGCATTAACATGATTAAACTTATGTAAATGCATTCACCGTCATTGATTCTTTCCTGAGTTAGCCCCAACCACTAGGGTCATCTTGCGACAACTGGTGTCAGACGTGGGATTTTTGGCAACTACGGAGGGAAAGAATCAATAAGTGATCTTTATTATGATATACTAAATCTCTACTTATCATCTGATCCATCAAGGCGACTGGAGACGATCACGGCCACAGCTTGGAAGACAAGTCAAGACATGACAAGGGTCGGGTAAGTCCAAACTGTTGTTTTGTACGTTCTTTCCTTGGCACGAGGTCGCAGTGGTCTACACGATTGGGTCTGAGGCACTTTTTGCTCAATAATTTGGGGGTTTGTTTTTACCTCCCTTGATATACCAATAGTTTCCAGTGAGGTTGGCGAACAAGACGTTCTACTCATGTTGTGACACTCGAGTATAATTATATTGATAGGAGAAGTAAATATACATGTACATGCTATACACATTTCTATGATTGTTTAAGGTGTATGTCCAATATCAAATATAGAAATTGTATGTAGTGTATGTGTTTTGTGGAAGCTAGATACTATCTATACATAACCGTTAGGTGTTAGCGTTAGTACAAATGTGTATGTAGCTTGTCCTATGATGATCCGTGGTATTTACAAAGGACACAGTGACTTACCATTAGTAGTTAGCAGAGTAGAATCATTAGTGACTTGTGTATTGTAATTATTGTAGTTAGTATTCCACAATGTCTATAACCATGACGTCCATAAAGGAACTTACGGATATGGGTAAGGAGTTAGGGTATGCTGGAGAGGAGCTTAGAACCTTTGTTAGAGACGAACAGGTTAAGTAGGGAAATCGAATTTAGACTTAGGAAAGAGAATAAGCAAAGCAGGAAAGAGATGAAGAAAGTAGATTAGCTACAGATAAGATAGAATTAGAAGGTAGATTAGCTAAAGTGAGGCGAGATGAAGAAAGTAGATTAGCTAAAGAGAAGTTAGATGAAGAAGGTAGATTAGCACAGCAGTTAGAACAGGATAGGTTCAAAACGGATGGCAGACTAGCTAAGGCTAAGATGGAGATGGAGATGGAGAAAGCAGCGTTAGATCATAAGTTATCTTTAGAGTTGGTAGCAGCCAAGAAAGATAGTAGGGACAGTAAAACTGTAGGTAAAGATAGTAATTCGGGGAAGTTATAAGGTCCGAAGTTACCATACTTGGACGCTGACACAGATAACATGGACAGTTACTTGTTACGGTTTGAACGTAATGCTGAGTTACAGGAATGGACCAAGGATAAGTGGGCAGTTCGTTTAAGTGCGTTATTGAGAGGCAAGGCAATAGATGTATTTTCTAGATTACCTAGTTCAGATTCTCTTGACTATGACAAGTTAAAGGATGCTCTTTTAAAGATATTTGAGTTAACTGAAGAAGGTTTTAGAAAGAGGTTTAGAACTTGTTTGCCTGAGAAAGGCAAGTCATTTATTCAGTTCATTAGTAGGTCTAGAAATTACTTAGATAGATGGTTAGAGTTAGGGAAGGTATCGCAGACTTATCAAGGCCTCATATATTTCTTGTTGCGGGACCAGCTATTCAATGTTTGTAGTAGAGATCTGTTCTTATTTCTAAAAGAAAAAAAACTAGCTAGTGTAGAAGAAATGGCAACACTAGCAGATCAGTTTGCCGAGGCTAGAGGTGGAGCTCATAATGTAGTGTCGAAAGACAGAACTTTTAGAGATAGGCAAGGGGACGATCATAGTAATAAACAGAAAGTCCAGAGTGGAAACTATAGAGTGGAGATAGTTCGATGGGTGCTAGAGGAGGCAACAATAGTGGTAACAACAAAAGGTAGACCTTTTATTCGTTGTCGTCACTGTAAAGGGAATCATGCTTCACATGAGTGTAGGACAGCGGTGAAAGTATCTGCTGTCGTAGATAATTTTAGTGACAATAGTAAAGTAGACAACAATGTAGGTAATCAGAACCTAGGTTTTAACAACCCATGGAATTTCGGTAAAGGTAGAGGTGGTCACAACCGAGGTCGAGGTAAAGGCAGAGGTAGTAATAGTCTGGTTATTAAAATCGAGAGTAGTAGCTGTTGTGTTAAATCGGATGGCGTAATGGCGAAGATCGGAACATGTCTCTTTCCATATGCAAATCTTCCAACGGCAGATGGTAGAGTGAATGGCACAGCCGTAGGTGACCTATCCAAAGCGGTGTTTATAGAAGCACAAACTCAAGACGAGTCATTAGATCCTTGTAAAGTTAAGGCCAACGATGGTATAGTGAAGAAGTGTAAAGGGTCCGGTAGTTCTAAGTTTGTACATAAGAATAGTTTATTGTACAGAGAATTTGAAGATAGTGGTGGTAGACAGTTTCACCAATTAGTGGTACCTACCAGTATAGAACGACAGTGCTTAAAGTAGCTTATGGGTCGATTATGGGAGGTCGTTTAGGCTTAAAGAAAGCGTCAGATAGAGTATTGGAAGAATTGTATTGGCCAGGCGTTAGTGGAGATGTAACTAGGTATTGTAGGTCCTGCGATGTATGCCAAAGGACAGTACCAAACGGTCGAGTGACCAAAGTACATTTAGGTCAGATGCCACTGATAGATACACCATTTAAGCGGGTAGCCGTAGACATAGTTGGACCAATTTTTCCAGTGTCGGATAGGAAAAATATGTACATTTTAACCATGGTAGACTATGCAACTAGATATCCGGAGGCAGTAGCATTGCCCTCAATTGGAACTGAGAGAGTAGCTGAGGCATTAGTTGATATGTTCAGTAGCTAGGTGTACCAGAGGAAATGCTGACTGATTGTGGGTCACAGTTTACGTCAGAACTTATGGCTGAAGTTAGCAGGTGATTGTCTTTGCGTCGCGTCAAATCACGACAACACCGTATCACCCTATGTGTAACGGGTTAGTCAAACGATTTAACGGGACGTTAAAGCAAATGTTACGGCGTATGTGTACAGAGAGACCCAACAATTGGGACAAGTATCTCAAGCTTTGTTGTTTGCATTTAGGGAGGTTCCACAAGAGACTTTAGGATTTTCTCCGTTTGAGTTATTGTACGGTAGATCAGTTAGAGGTCACATGATAATTCTTAGAGAGATGTGGGCAGGTGAAGTAGACAGTGATGAGGTTAAGACTACATATTAGTATGTTTTAGATCTGAAGGAGAAACTAGAGGAGATTTGTAAGATAGCTCAAAGTCGGTTAGTTAAAACAAGTACCAAGTACAAACGGTACTTTGACCAGAAAGCTAGAGCTAGGAAATTTAAGATAGATGACCAGGTGTTACTGTTACTCCCGACCGACAATAACAAGCTGTTACTACAATGGAAAGGTCCGTTTTACGTTAGAGTGCTAGTGAACACTATGGCTTATCATATCGAGATAAACGGAAAGTTAAAGTCCTTTCATGCAAATATGCTGAAAGAGTATATCAGTAGAACCGATAATTTTACAACACGGGGTGTTAAATGTAGTTAATGTTGCGCTTATTGAGGATAGTGAAGAAGGCAGTAGTGAGGACACAAGTCCTATGTATTTTCCAACTAGTGTAGGTAAGCAGACAGCAGCCGATGTAGACATATCGTGCATGCTTAGTGTAGAGCAGCAACGAGAGATAGGTAGTTTACTCTCGACGTTCAGTGATGTCTTGTCCGAAAATCCGTGGCAGACAGATGGAGTGCAACATGATATTGTACTCACATCAGGGGAACCAATTAGACTTAAGGGGTATCCCATTCTATTCCACTCCCGATCAATTGTTGATGAGGAGGTGAAAGACATGTTGAAATTGAGTGTCATCGAACCTTCAAGCGCCCCTTTTTCATCCCCAGTCGTACTTATTAAGAAGAAAGATGGGTCAATTTGATTCTGCATCAATTTTAGACAGCTAAATAAACGTACCATTTTTGATACAGTGCCAATGCCTAATACCGAGGATGTATTCTCTAAACTTGCGGGATATTCTTATATCTCAGTAAAGGGTACTGGCAAGTCCCACTTTCAGACCAAGCTAAAGAGATGACCTCTTTCGAAACTTCACAAGGACATTTTAAGTTCAAGGTCATGCCCTTCGGTCTCGTAAACGCACCGGCAACCTTCTGTAGGTTGATGAGGAAAGTCTTGAAGGATTTGTCCAACACAAACAGTTTCGTAGATGACATCCTGGTGTTTACAACAACATGTAAATACCATATTAAGGCTCTACGTATGTTGGAACGGCTACGCCGGTTTAAACTGACTGCAAAACCTAGCAAGTGTCACATAGGTTACGCAGATATAGAGTGTCTGGGTCATGTTGTCGGGAGAAACCAGAAATTGAAACCCAACCTCGACAACGTTAAGGCAATTCAGGAAGCACCCAAAGCCGAGACAAAGTAACAAGTTAGGTCATTTTTAGGGTTGGCGGGTTTTTACCTAAAAGTCATCCCAAACTTTTCGGCTATAGCTGCACCTTTGTCAGACTTGACAAAGAAAGGTCAACCCAACAGTATAACTTGTGGGGAAAGCGAGGAGCGATCTTTTGTCTCTTTAAAGGGGAATCTGGTCAAAACCCCAGTACTAAAATTACCTGAACTTGACAAGGAGTTTATCCTCAGATCGGATGCCTCCGATATAGGGGTGGGTGCAGTCCTACTGCAAGAGCAAGATAGGTGTAGTCTCCCCATGGCTTACGCAAGTCGGAAACTACTACGCCGGGAACGTAACTACTCTGTTATCGAAAGGGAGTGTCTTGCAGTAGTGTGGGGTGTCAGCAAATTCCACCGATACGTTTTTGATAAGGAATTAGTCTTGCAGACTGACCACCAACCGTTAGATTATATGAACAAAGCAAAGGTAGCTAACAGTAGGTTAATGAGGTGGGCACTGACTTTGCAGCCTTACCGGATGAAAATTAAAGCGATCCGAGGAAAGGACAATATTGGGGCAGACTATTTAAGTCGCCGTACATAATGACAGGTTTAATACAATAGTATAATAGTGTACTGAAGGGTATTTTACAATAGCAGTATATGTTACGACAGTGTAGTGTACAATTGTAGAATAGTGTTATAATTGTAATGTTTAATTTTCGTCCCATTTTACTAATATAAAAAAATACATATTATAGTTAGGTCATACCTTTAGTGGATGTTTTCCGGAAGACGGTCGTTGCATTGGCTGAAGATTGCATTCCTCAGTAGTAATATTTAACATACTCAGGCGATTGAGCGATCAGCTTGTATGTTTTGTCGCTCATTTGCCGGGAAGAATTAATAGTTTATTAACGTGTAACACGGAAAAGCGTGCAATTTTAAGTGGCCGCCAGAGGGCGTCCGGAAGGGCCGTTTAATAAGTTTAGTTTTGTGCTAATGCATGTAAAAGTATAGGTCTATCTCTTTAAAGGGAAAAGTTCTTTAAGGGTCCTTTCTTGTAGATGTTAATATTGCGCATGTTGCCACGTGTGTCACGGAATGAACGTGGGAAATAATGTTTTGGGCGGAACGTCGGTTATAAAATGTATTGTTCTCAGGT
Source organism: Cyrtodaria siliqua (assembly GCA_037043455.1). Lineage (NCBI taxonomy): Eukaryota > Metazoa > Mollusca > Bivalvia > Adapedonta > Hiatellidae > Cyrtodaria > Cyrtodaria siliqua. The sequence continues at coordinate 78,869 of JAWPHD010010001.1, forward strand.
CCTGGCGGGAATTGATTAAAAGTTACTTTGTTTGAGCAGAGGTTGGAACCGGCGAAATTCACAGGCAATATGTGCCTAACCTGTCCGGTGCAGATAAACCGTCCGGTGCAGATAAGCCTCCCGGAGTGGAGCTAAGCCTTTAGGGTGTGTAAGCCCTTTAGGTGATTCGACACTAGAATCAACATATAACGTTACGAGCGATGGAGACGGTCCACGTACGTGCAACATGGCCAGGTTATAGAATCGACGACCCCCGGGACACGAGAGCCTTAACCTGCTCTGTAAGGGTTGATGACCTTCGAAATGTTACTTTTTGCAAATCTTAAGAAAAGATAAAAACCGGTAAAAATAAGCTGATTAAAGTTTATAAAGACGTGAGCATTAAATAATTAATGCCTGCCACCATATGAAACAAGTCTCTGAATACTCGTCTATCAGTGTATGCCCGAACGGGATATTTACTCCCATACTACATACACCAAGAAATGACATGCATTTTAATGTAATGTTAATTTTAATATTTCTATACCCATACAGAAAAGAAATCTCGAAGACTAAAATTGTATAATTTGGAAAGATCAAAGAATATATTAACTGCATACGTGTAGGTATGATAATTAGAGAAATGTGGCAGTCGGTTTTTGCGATTAGACACTTGCTGTTGCACATCATGCAACAGCTGATTGAATATTTACCGTGAGATTTGTAAAGAGTTTCTCACCAGGTGTTAAAAACAGTAGAAAATCGATTGGATGAGATCAATTTAAAAACTGACTATATATCGAGACGGACTTAGTTACGAAATGCAGTCGAATGTTTTCATTCTGATTGTTGGTTCTTAAAGTATATAGGCACTCTTTTGTTTTTTGGCAAATACAACTAAAACAATAGTTATCAAATAATGTTCATTGACATAATGCTTATTCTTTCTGAATAATTCATTGGGAACAGTCTGGTAAAAACCAGTTTTAGCACGTATTTTTGAAGTACAAAGTGATACTGTTAAAAGCTAATCTGTTTAATGAAAATCGGATACTAACCCCGTGAATAGCTATAATAAACGGGTACTAACCCCAGAAAAACGGGTACTAACCCCGATTGATAGTAATATATGTACTTCAAAAATTACGCCTCGATTTCAAACATTATGTTGATAATGGGGATAGACAGTTAAACGGCAGACTTAATATAGTCTGGTACCAACCCAGCGTCAGTCTGTCTATTTAATATAGGTTATTCTTAAGAAAATAAATAATAACAATACTGAAGAGGCAATTTACTTTAATGTGATTAAAAGGCTGACTTAATATAGTCTGGTACCAACCCAGCGTCAGTCTGCCGATTTAGCATAGGCTACTTTTAGGAAAAGAAACAGTAACTAGAAAGAAGAGAAAATTAAATTTAATGTGATTACACGGCTGACTCAATATAGTCTGGTACCAACCCAGCGTCAAGCCATACATTAAACAATCTTTAATATGATTAAGGGCTGATTTAAATATATCTTGGTACCAACCCAACGTCCAGCCATCTATAAAATAAGTAAAATATAATCTGGTACCAACCCAGAAACCGACGTATAGAAACGGGGTTTAGTTCCGTATATACGACACATTAAATATTTCTCTTGCTAATAATCTGCATAAGAAAGTGACATTATTAGAGTATACCGTCAGTAAAATGTAACTACCACCTTGGCACGTGAGTTACACATATACGAAAAATCCATTCCATATGGCAATGATTTTGAAATCTTTATCAATAATATATTGAACTAAAAACGCTATAGAAGGAATAGGTTCAGATTTTATAGCAACTGATGAAGGCCGTCTGGGTGAAAACGTTTTTGCGGCAGGATATTGTTTTCCTGGTAAAATCGTTAACCTATATACAGTGCGAATAGACAGACAGAAATATACTTGCAGTGTCTGTTATTTAGCTATATAAATAAAAATTGAATATAAACCTAAGAGTGCCAAATAAATTCACAAAACAGGGGCACACGTAAAACACTGGGTGTGAGACATACAGCTTTGAGGAATTCCCTAACTAGGCATGGGACCCTTACGAGACATTTTGAAACGCCAATTTTGGTCGGACACCCGCAACCCCCCATAACAGCCCGTTATGAGTCCTCACTGGAAGAACCTCAACCACAACCTCAGTGGAGGTTAATCATCATTATATCGCATCATCAACCCTTATAGAAGGCATTTGATGACAATCACCCATTGGATTCGCGCATCATCATATTCATGAGCTCTCGCGCATCACAGTTATCGCGCTAGATCATAATTCGTGTAAACATCAACATCGTTATCACCTTAACAACACTAGTGTCGTATATAGTCAGTCGACACATTCAGTATTTGTGATAATACCAAGAACGTCTAAAACGTTCATGAGAATAGTCTTTTCATATTTCATCTGTGTATTCCCTTTTTTTTGATAATAGTATATATATTTTAAAAGTTGCATTAAACTGATGTAAATGCATTCACCGTCATTGATTCTCTCCTGAGTTAGCCCAAACCACTAGGGCCATCTTGCGACAAGTCGGAAGCTAAGGTTTATATTCCCTCCCGCCATTTAACCAATCGGACATCCTACATGTATATATACATAATATGAAATGGATGTATGTGTGTATGTGTAGGGGGAGTTGGAGTACGGGAGTGGGATGGGGTCGGAACACTGAAAAACAAACAGTTGGTAAACACATACAATATGCTTTACACGCGAATTCCTCAGATCCCATTCTCCTCTCCGTCCACTTTTTAATCCGCAACCACTAATACTTGTTACTTATTGATGTTAATTTTCTAGCAATTGTTTCGATTATACTATGTACATATTAATGCATAGCCGTAGGAACGGAGTGGGGAGAGGGAGGGCAGGCACACCTCAATAATCTGACCGGGTGTGGCCTGGTGTGTGTTTTTCCCCCTCTTCCCTCCATATATTGTGCCATTTTATGTTTTGACCCAACACAAGTGCTTATGGCCGGCAGAGCATAGCACTAATCAATTGATAAACAAAATTAGATATTGTTTGCATTAAAATATGTCACAAGCAAAAAGAAGGGGGTTGGGGAACCTTATCAAAAATTGAAAATGTTCATTTGGGCCCCAGCTTCCTCCGAGTATCTAAAACCTTCCAACGCCATTGTAATGTGCGGCAGTCATGATCATTCGTAAACAATAATACCTCTCAAAAATATGATGTATGCATAAGGAACAATTGCCGTGATTATGAGCTGCTGATCTTGCCAAAAAATCCGTTACGACTTTCAATGTAAGCCAGTATCATTCAGTATTAACATATCAATATATACGGATGGTTTGATGTTTTATCGCTGGAACTGAGTAGCACTAATTCGTATACTCCAGTTCAATCTGCTGAGAATGACGTTGTTCCACACATATCACTCGGTGCATCACTTTCAAGGCTGGGGTAGACGAAAAGCAAAACAAACTGCCAACTATGTACTGGATGCCTAAATTACACAAACATCCGTATAAAGTTCATTTTATTTTGAATTTTAGTGCCTGCACCACCACAAACATCTCCAAGCTTTTAACTTATTGTCTTACAACCATTAAATATCACGTTAAACAATATTATGCTAAAACTTATGAAAACTCTGGGATTAATTTATGTTGGTCTATTAAAAATTCAGGAGACGTTCTTGATACAATTTGCAATAAACGTCAAGTTTCATCTATAAGTACTTATGACTTCTCTACACTATATACTAGTACAACATTATCGCATCACCTTATCAAAGACAAGCTTATTGCTCTTATTCAAAACACTTTCGCTAGAGAAAAAATCTACATTTTTGGCCCGTAACACTATAAAAACGGCATTTTAGACAATTACACTATGTGGGGTTGGTATTCCTATGGGTACGAACTGTACTCCTCTTGTCGCAGATTTGTTCTTGTACTGCTATGAAATAGATTTCATATTGAGTCTTTCATCCGATACTTCCGATGCATCACGTCACCACAGAAGACAGTTAATGATAGTCCTTGTCGCAGAAGAGTTTTTAAAAATACTTCTATATTTTAAAAAATGATCAGGGTTTAATATTGTTAATTATTATCACTTAGATGGGGATGTCCTCCGGGTCACTTTTCATGTTTATAAACTTATTCGTTTTTCTAGAGCTTGTAGTCGAGTTGAGGACTTTACTATTTGTAATCTGTGTATAACTAGCTACTCCAGCAGGGCTATCGTTACCATGAACTTCGAAAAACCTTTGCAAAATTGTATTATCTTAACTCGGAGCTACTTTTAAAATATAAAAGTAATTTAAGAACTCTTCTGCAACAAGAACTGTCACAACCTGACTCTATGGTGATTTGATTTACCAATTTCTTAAGATCCTTGGTCATAATCACTTTCATTCAATCTTTATTAAACGTTTGAAAATGTTTATCAAATGAGCTTATGACTCTATCATTTTCAACGCACTGTATGTTTAGTGGTGGACCCATTTACAGTACGCCACTATACTTTCCTCTTTGATTGTGCAATGACCGGGCAGATTGTGGACCATTTCTAAAACCTTATAGGACGATAGCGTTTGGTGTTTGTCTTCAATCTTGTCTTGTCGTACTCTTAACGGTTTATTCTCTCGTTGCTCTGGCTTCTGCCAAGTCACTGAGTACTTACTTTGTGGTTTTCTTGGCTTTTTGTTATATTATATATACATGCTGCCGTGTTTGTTACAGAATATAACCTGGAGGGGATATCTTTATGTACATTGTCCCGTTTATGGGATGACAATAGGGTACGAGTGAGGTTTGGTGCACCCTAGAACCTGGTTTGAACCCCCAATAGCCCCTTTTTGGCCACTGACAGTTGCAAGGAGGTAGCCCTATTTTCAACCCTTTTGTGTTTATGATGTCTTATTTTGACTTTTATTCATCTTTAAAGTTGTTCTTTGTTTATGTGTGTGTGTTTGTGGTTGACTGTCGTCCTAGAATGCTACTTTCCTGTTCCTTTTATATCTACATTTAATGTTCAAAATTATATAGGCCACCATGTGCTCAATGCTACTTAAGGTAATAAACAAATTGGATATATCTTGATCATTTAATAACCTTTAAAATTAATGTCTAGTATATCTAACAAAATAAAGGGTAGAAAAAAAATGTACATATTGCATGAATAGTAGGGTGACCATGGCCAAAATCGAATTATTTTAAGGGATAGGTGGTAACAAAAATAGAACAAAACCTATTAAATATCAACATGTTCGTCTTGGTCGGAAGTTTATCAGCCAATCAGCATAAACTGGCGAAAATGAGAGCACACCGAGTAAACCAATATGGCATCCAAGATGGTCGCCATTTTTGTAAAGATTGGTATGGAGCTTATACATATATAAAATACCATAGGTCAGTACTTTTGAGTATAATCTTACATAGTTTTAGCAATTTAATACTTATTTTATATAATTGCTTTTGTTTTTAAATCAACTTTTTCTGACTTTAAAAGCTTTAATTAAATTATTAAATAAAAAGAGAGAATCAAATTGAACAAAATATTTGGTGAATAATACATCTTGCTACTGCAATGTGATATTTTAGTAAACATTTAGTTTTGTGTAATCTTGTAAAGTTGTTTATTTTAACTACAGTGTATTCTAAATTATTAAGAAGTAGTCATAACAAACTACTCTTAAGTATTTATCCTCTATGACTATTTTACCTGGGAGTATTTTACAAGAGCACCGGTAAAGTTTATGAAAAGAAAGGCAACATTCAAATGTAACCTGTAGACATTAGAACAAAGTTGCTATTTGAACAATCTCATTAGAATCAGAATCATATTACTAAGATGTTTGAGATTAAAGAAATTAATTTATAACGTAGATGTGGCATGTTTTGTGATAACATGGCAGAGCTCCTTCCGCTCTTAGCAGAATGTTAGTCCAATATTGCATCTAACTGCTTACATGACACAGACAAAGTAGCATATAATTATTCAATTATAATCACCCCTCCTAATCAAAAGATCAAACGGACAAGAAATGTCCTAGGTCAACTTAATTAGATCATGGCGGGGATTTCTTTATTTACACTGTCCTGTTTTAATGGGATGACAGTAGGGTAAGGGTGAGGTTGGTGCACCCTAGAACCGGTTTAAACCCCCAGTGGGCTTTGTTGCCACTGACCGTTCCAAGGCGGTAGCCCTATTGTCAACTATTTTGTGTTTGTGATGTCGTTTGCATTTTTTATTAATTTTGCCTTCTAGTTTGTCTGTTTGCGTGTTTGTTTTTGTGTTTTGTGGTTGACTGTCGTCCTTGAATGCTGCTTTCCCTGTCCGATATTTTTGTCTTTCTTTAATGATGTTTTATTGAACGTTTAATAGTACACGAAGGACAGGAGGATTTCACTAAGAGTTTGTTTATGTCTTACTAAAAAAGACAATGACAAATAGTAACATTCTGTGAAATGAAAATCAAAATATATCCTAAGTAATGAGGAAGAGACGTATTTAGGGCTAATGACCATAAAATAATTAAAAAATACGCCTCTGGACACAGTTATGACTTTTGAGAATGCACCCATGTTCAGCCCTGATTTTGTATATGACAGGGGAAAATTGAGCTCAAAGGTCATGACCTTTTTGCAGAATATTTAATTGAAAAATTGAATGTACATTTTTGAAAGTCATTGTTATTTTGTTTATGCACGAAGCATATTTCGTTCATAAGTTAACATAAGGAAAAGGCTCAGAGGTGAGCTGATATACGATGATAAGTCTTCGTCCGTCGTCCGTCCGCCAGTCCGTCCGTCCGTCCGTCCATTTGCTGTATGTCCGGATGAACGTCTAATATCCACTCCATTAATTGGTAGACGAGTTTCAAACATTGCGAGCAGCAAAGAGATAGTTATCACTCGTAGCGGTATTATACCGTCTTTGTAGCGGTATCCTTGTTCAACCCTGATGTTGTATGTATTTGGGGTAAATTGAGGTCAAAGGTCAGGACTCATTTTCACAATAATTAAATTCTAAAAATATGACAAGTTTGTTTTGAAAAGCAATATTATCATTCTGTTTGCGTATGCAACTGATTTCGCTAAAATTTCCCAATGATTCATATGTGAGGTAAAATATAAATTTTGTTCGAACGTCCTTCAGTTCGCCCATCCGCCCTCTCGACCGCCCATTCGTCGTCTGTCCAAACAGAATACGCTGACCAATCGACGAATTTTGTGACGAGTTCAGCATTTTAAAATATCATAGAGACATATATCACTCGAAAGGGTATTTACTTGCCTTTATCGTGGTACCCGTGTTTAGTCCGTCCTGATTTATGTTACAGAAGTAAATTCAGGTCAACGGTCATGACTCTTTTTCACAAGAATTAAATGAGAAACAAATGAGAATTTTAAAAAATCTCATTTCTCCAAATGCTTTGAGAAAACCTCAGAGATGAACTAGTATACAGTAAACACTCTTCGTTGGGCGTCCGTCTGTCCGTCCGCACATCTTCCATCTCTCTGCCATTTATCTTGCAATCTTTTTTTTTTATTTTTCTTATTTAAACGGTTGTTTTTCTCAGAAACAGTTTTTGCCGATTTTGACCATACATCACATGGGTGATCCTAATAATAACGGTTTTCAATTTTTTTAAAAAATATGGTCAGTGCGACATCGAGGATGGCCACCATTACTAAAAAAAGTTTATATCTTAAAACATCTATAGGTTTCTCAAGAACTTTTGAACAGTTTCGTTCGTTCGTTCGTTCGTTCGTTCGTTCGTTCGTGCGTTCACTCACTCGTTCGCTCACTCGCTCGCTCGCTTACTCACTCACTCACTAACTCGCTTGATCGCTCGCTCACTCACTCACTCACTCACTCACTCACTCACTCACTCACTCACTCACTCACTCACTCACTCACTCACTCACTCACTCACTCACTCACTCACTCACTCACTCACTCACTCACTCACTCACTCACTCACTCACTCACTCACTCACTCTCTCTTTCACTCACTCACTCACTCACTCACTCACTCACTCACTCACTCACTCACTCACTCACTCACCCACTCACTCACTCACTCACTCACTCACTCACTCACTCACTCACTCACGTACTTACTCACTCACTTACTCACTGACTCACTCACTCACCCACCCAATCACTCACTCACTCACTCACTCATCGATTCATTCATTCGATCATTTATTCATTTATTCATTTCTTTGTTTGTGTTTGCTTGTTTGATCGTTCGTTTGCTCGTTCGTACGTTCGTTCATTCATTCGCTGTTCGTTTGTTGACTCACTCAGTCGCTCGCTCGTTCGTTCGCCCGCATAACCACCAACCCACCGTTCGTTCGTTTGTTCGTTTAGTCATTCATTCATGCATATCGTTACATAACTAATACATTTATTCTATCAAAACTTATTTGGCAAATGTCCTAGTCGTTTACACACATATAATACTCATTTCTGTAGTTACCTTTACACTGAACCTTAAGGTCACTTACACCAATGTTCTCTTGATAATATTCATTAATAAATAATTATAATTCAAGGAATTATAGTCTACGTTTATTTAAAAAAAAAAATCTCTAGTTTTCACTCATTTATGTTTTTCCCAACTACCCACATTTCTTTTATGCGGCACTTGAAACTACATTTTAGTTTAAAGCATTGAGAAAAAGAAAATGGTTGGTTGCGATCGATTTACATTTAAAATATTAAATACAAGAAGCCTTGTAGATTTAGCGATAATATAACCTCGGTCTATGATACGTTCTAGTTAGCGATTTTCTAAGGTGGTGGTATCGCGGCAGAGGAATACATGTTTATATTTCAAATATATCCTATTTATAAGTCAGTTAATCACGAATAGTGTGCATATCTCCAAAAACCACTATGAGTACCGCGTTGGCTCTTGATAGTTCAGCAAAATATATTCTTGACGTTAACTAGCATACTCGTCGTCATCGTCGGAGCCCACGTTTGATTGACTACGTTATCACTTCATTCTTCGTGATGAAACGCGGGTTCCGACGATAACTCGTCGATAGACTAAAATATTACAATAAAAATACAGTTGTATTCTTTAATACTAGTAAGCACACATCCCACGTATGCTATTTATTTATATGACATTTTCTCCATTATAGTTGTCGGCTCTAACACAATTGTAAAAGCAATACTCATACCTGCTGTTTTTTTCATATACTGAAAAGAAAAAGAAACGCATAATGGGTATTTCCGCTTTATATTGTATGTTTAATATGTTACCGCTAATCGAATGGTACAGGGCGACATTAGGCCTATCCTTTCAGAAAGAAGGGATAAACAGCACCGAACAATGGTTACCTCTTTAAAGTTTCATTATCGACAGAATGCGCATTTGACTCGAGCAGGTGAGCAAACTTAGGCTTTAAAAGTTGCAATCTCTTAACGTTAAACACAATACTGAAATGGCTTGACTGTTCAAGTGAAACTTCAACATTTATGATATCGTGTAACAAAGTATACTTTGATTAAAAGGTCTGCTACATGACAGAGTGGTCCTTTCTGTAATTAGCTGTAGCCCCTTTTTGTACACAACACGTTAAGATTTATCCTTTTTTTTTTAATATAATATCTTTATTTTCAAGATTTTTTTTCATACATGGTTTGTATAAACATTTTGATTTAAAACATATATAATCAAGTGTAAACTTAGGATAATACGATGTTTTTAGTTTTTGTGGAAGATTTCCGCCCGATCATGTTTTTTTTTTTTTTAAAATGGATTACATTTTTAACATTCATACTGAAAGAGGGAAAAACAGCAACAACAACAAACAATACCAAACACAACAACAACAACAACAACACAATACCCATCGCATTATGTATGTTCATTATTACTCATTTGAATGTGCCTGTGCTTGTATGTTATTTTATTTAAAGTTTACTACTTATAATAGCCCTATTTTAGTACTTCATTTTCTTTTTCTCATATAGTTTTACTCATTTTTCTTTCTCGTTTTGTTGAAAAAAGAAAAAAGAGCGGGAATCTTCCACATATATATGTAACAAAGATATCTATACAATGTTCCATTAATACAATTTGTTGTAAATAAAGTTGTTGGTTTTTCAATGAAAAAAAAAAGGAAAGTATTTGCCTGAAATATTATACAGAATTCAATGACTAAATATATTAAATTTAAAATATTTTCAAGAACAATTAATTTGCTTACTTTGGAATTACAATGTCAACACATTGAATACTATATAATACAACAATGGAAAAAACTTATGGAGAGAAATGTAGTTTAGAAAAAAAAGATTTACTAAAGTTAATAAGAAAAAAAAAATGAAAAAAACAAACAAAATAATTTAGTAATCTTAAAAAGAAAACGAATACCAGCCAAAGTAATATATTTTTGTTAAAGAGTAGCAACGGACGTGCATTTTCCCTTTCAAAAACAAGATATAAAATTAATTTAGGAGAAAAGATCTCCATTTGCTGTTATGTTTGTCTATTTTGTCATTTTTAAGAGCAATTTCTTTTTCTATTTCTATACTTTTAAAAAAATATGCTTTGTAACCTAAAAAACTTGGAATGGTTTTCCTACATTTGTTTATGTAAATGAAGTATTTTGCATTTATAATTATGAAATTCAATATGTTTACATTTGTTTGCGTATTAACTATACCAAAAGTTATGTTTTGCAAACTCAAGTTAATTTGTATGTCATGTGTAATTAAGAACCTATGCAAATCTGACCAGAAAGATTGTATATGCATACATTCCCAAATTAAATGATTTACTGTTTCTATTTCCATAGCACAGAAATCGCAAAGATTAGAATAATATTAGCAATTTTAAATTTCAGTAATTTTGTATTGGTTGCTACAATCCTCATAAGTTATTTATATTGGTAATTGCGCATTTTTGTTGAAATAGTTGAATTTATTGGGATAGTGTAAACTTTTTTCCACTCTAGATTAGCGTTTTGAAACTCTTGTTCCCAACTGTGTTGTTGTATAATATCATTGCTAATCTCGTTTCGTAATTGATGATTGTACAAAAATTTGTTTGTATAATTGGATTTTTGAAGTTTTTCTAGAAGATTTGGTGTAACGTTTTGTGCGTTGATTTGTTCGTTTTTTATTATATTTTTGAAATTTTGGGGAATACTTTATATTAATGATGTATACTTGAGATAATCTTTCTGTGGTATGTCATATATGTAAGCAAAAAATTCAAAATTATAAAATTGTTTGCGTCTATAATCATATATGTGTTCAAAATATTTTATACCCTTATAAAGCCAGTCCTTATGAAATATTGGTTTGCCGTTTACTTTTATGTTTGAGTTATTCCATATTATACTTTTGCTTACTGTTTTAACTTCAGCGTGTTTATTTATTTTTTCCCATGCACTAAGTATATTTTGTAAAAAAGGTATTTTTTCGAACATTTTTTTGATATCGTTTTCATCAATGTTGCATTCAAAAATTGTATTTCCTCCATATTTTTCTAATTTATATAAATATATTTGTTACCATTGACCGGCTGTATTGTCCATTAACCTTTTTATCCAGCTGGCTTTAAGAGAGTATATAAATTTCTGTATATCAATCATTTTAATACCCTCATTTTCGTAATCTTGTATAATTGTGGCCTTTTTAATTTTGCTTGGTTTATTGTCCCAAAGAAATTTGAACATAATATCGTTTATTTCTTTAATTGTTTCGTTTGGTGGATCGGGCAGGACGGTTAGTGGATATATTAACTTTGGAAGAGCAAAAGTTTTTAAAACAGTAATTTTACCATGTAGGGTTAATTTTCTATGCTGCCAACTTTTTAAACAATTTTTGAACTGTTCTAGTTTAGGTTCCAGATTAAGTTTAAAAACATCAATCTTGTTTGTATTGAAAACCATTCCAAGAGCTTTTGCTTTTTCAGATGACTATGTAAACTTTCGATTTTGTAAAAAATGTATTTGACTGTTTTTCAGTGTACCTACTCTTAAAACACTACATTTTGAGGTGTTGAGTTTCAAACCAGATACATTTCCAAAATAATCCAAAGTATGAATTAGTTTCTCAAATGACTGTTTTGATCCATCAGTTAAGAAAGTTGCATCATCAGCAAATAATGTGTTTTTAATCTCAATGTCAGCTACAGTAATGCCTTTTATATCCTTATTGTTTTTTATTTCAAAAGAGAGCAATTCTAAACATATAATAAACAGATACGGTGATAGTGGGCATCCCTGTCGAACCCTTCGTTTGATCGAGAAAAAATATGTTATGTGTCCATTATTAATGACACTACTTTTAGCGTCGTTGTAAAATATCTCTATCCATTTAATAAAATTATCTCCAAAATTAAAGTGTCTTAAGGTATTAATTAAAAATATATGATTTATGCTATCGAAAGCTTTCTCGAAATCGGAAAATAATAGCAGACCAGGAACATTGTGTTCTTCAACATGATCTAAAACTTCAAATAAAAGACATATGTTTTCTCCAATATATATTCCTTTTATAAAGCCAGTTTGAGAGCTATCTATTATTGCTAATATGACGCGTTTTACCCTATTTGCAATAGCTTTTGTAGCGATTTTATAATCTGTATTTAGTAGACTAATTGGGCGCCAGTTTTCTCAAAATGTTGTATCTTTTCCAGATTTGGGAATCAGTGTTATATAGCTTTGTTTTTGAAGTTCATTTAGATGTCCACATCTAAAAGAATAGTTAAGTGAATTAATGAGAAAACATTTGATGTCGTTCCAAAATATTTTATAAAATTCAGTGGTTAATCCGTGAGAATCAGGGCTTTTTTCGTTTTTCATTTCCTTTAAAGCCGCAGCACATTCAAACTCCGGTAAAACTCCCTCACATTTTTGTTTTTCAGTTTCGTTAATTTTTGGAATAGAATCGTTATAGAAATCTTTATCCGATGATGTTTTTTTTTGTTTCCGTGTATAATTTTGAATAATATTCGTTTAGAGCTTTTAAATTATCTTTTGTGTTTGAAACAGTTTTTTCTTTAACGTTTAACCTATTTATTGTTTTGCTTTCAGCCTTTTTCTTTTCTAAATTTGAAAAATATCTAGTGTTTCTTTCATCATTTTCAACCTTTTCTGATTTTGAACGCAAAATAAAACCGTTTAATCTATTCTCTAGTATTTTTTCGAGTTCATTCTTATACGCCTCATATTCCACTTTTAATGTGTGTAACTCCGTTTCATTCGACGTCTTTTCAATTTTTAACTCTATATCTTTTATATTGGATGCCATATTTTTTTCAGTTAATAAGTCTTTTTTCTTTTTTTCAGATGTGTACTTTACAGTTTCATTTCCAATTGTTCCTTTTAAGATTTTCCAGAGAGTATTTGGATTTGCATTATTATTTAAGCAAGCTATTTCGCGTAATGCTTTACGGATGTTTTCTTGATATTCTGTTTGTAATAATATGCTATTATTTAATTTGAAATATCCTGGGCCTTTTGGATTGCTTGCTAAATCTAAAGAGATTGTAACAATTGAGTGATCTGTTTTAAAACCTGTCTTTATTTGGCTTAGTGAAACATTTTTAACAAGACTGTCTGAAATGAGAAAATAATCAAGGCGGCAAAATATTGGTAGTCTGTTATTTGAATGCCATGTATATTAGCGTTTTGTAGGATTGTGTAATCTCCAAATATCCAATAAACTATGTGTATCCATTAGTCTTTGCAACTTTATTCTACATTTATTGTGATCGCTTATTCGACCATTTTTCTTATCTAATTTATGTTCCAAAACTGTATTGAAATCTCCATCTATTATAACGTTATTTTCATCATTATTCAAAATATAGTTATCTAGTTTTTCTATTACATTGGGGTCGTCCATATTTGTACCGTAGATTTTTATTATAACAATGTTTGTTTCACTAATTTTTAAATGTAAAGCCTGCAATCGACCTACTACTATATCTGAATAGGAAATGAATTCAATATTCTGACTTTGGTTTAAAAGAATACCGACACCTTCACTATTACTACTATTTCCGCTTAAGTATATATCGTTTCCCCATTCATGTTTCCATGTATTAACATCTCTCTCAGTAGAGTGTGTCTCCTGCAGAAGACAAATCGAATAAGATTGAGATTTCAGCCATTCAAACACTGTTTTCGTTTTAGTTTAGTCCCAAGACCTCGAACGTTTAGTGAACATATCTGAATATTTATCTTGAATATTACGTGAAATTAAGTGTATATAATAGTGTAGTATAGGCAATTTGTTGATTATGCGTACCAGTTTTTATTTATATATATATATTATAGTTTTTATTAAAATTGCGACAAAATGTTAATAAATATGTCATGAAATATAAATTCAAAAGAAATAAAAACCGCAAATCATTACTGCGATCCTAATTCTTATACTATTTACGTAAGTACGCGTTTCGAAATGCAGTGCTTAACGGCTCAACCACGCAGTACTAGTTATGTAGAGCCGCTTCAAAGACAGGGATATACTATTTAGGCATCCGGGAATTCTTACTAATGGATAGTAACATTCTTATCGATCTTTAACGTGTTCAAGAGGGATATACTCCGATACGGAACAGTCCGGTTTACGTCCCCATCTGACGAATGAGGCTGGGACGTGTGTTGCTTAAGAAAATCCCAACGAAACTTGCTTCGCATGTGAATCTTAAACCAGGGACCGCCAAACCGGCACCCATATAACATATCAGATATGTATTGAAGGTATCAACAATTCATTTTCCTTATCAATTGACATTCCTTATCAACTGAATATAATATACCATGTTCTCTACTTTGAATGTTCATTTAACAAAATCGAAAATAGGAGCCTTCATCTTAAGCATCAGGATGTCTCGTAAGGACTGTAGATTGGTTATGTTATAATTGTGAACGTTTATTTATTCCAATTGCACGCATTAAACACATGTGTCAACCGTATTTTGATCGACATGAAAACTACCAGGAAAATATAAATATATGTCACACTTTAAAAAAGTGACTTCAGAACCACCTTAATATCATTAATAACGTTAATGTTATCTGCGGTATTTACAATAGTTAGCAATTCAAACTGGCAATAATATAAAGAAATTAAAATTATGTTTAACGTATCATACATCACTATATAAAATGTTTTATCTGATATGAATTGAATACAAACAAAGCTATCATGATAAATCTTCATTTTCATCTAACAAATCAACATGAAAAGGGGTCATGACCTTTGACGTCTATTTTCTCTCGTCAAGTGCAAAATCAGAGTACCATGACAAAGGCCAAGGTATAGCGTTTCCAATGATACCAAACACTTTGCTCCTCGTAAAATGTCACTTTGCTCCTTGCAAAATGTTGAACTCGGGCCTTAACTAGAGCGGATAGGCTAAAGTGGCCTACAGACTATAAATGTATTTCTCTGAATACGTTGAGAATAAAAAAGGGTACTTGAAAACAAGAGTTTAAAACTAAGGAATATAGTTACCCCCACAAACCCTCTCCCAAACAGATTATAGGTGTTTACTTCATCTATCAAATGTGCATATCAGTTACTGATTTGATGGCAAATGGACAGCCGTGTGCATAAATATTCATGTATTTGCATGATATTGAGCATGATGCAGACTTCTGATTAAGATAAGATCAGAGAGATAAGATTTAATGATGTTCGTTTGTCAAATGCACAGCTGTGTACATAATTATACACGTATTGACCAAATGTGCTCAAATACGCTAAGTACATGCAGTGTGCATAAATAGTACATATATATGGAAGTGGATCACGCCGTAGACACATGCCATCCAGTCACATTAAACTGACATCGGACCGACCAGTCATAGCATAACCCTTATATCATCAGCGTCCAGCAATGGAGCTACTAGTTAAGTATGTTGTGTGACCCGGTCGGGGATCGTGTCCACGACCTCTAGCATGTTAGCCAAAGCCACCCCCGCTGCACCGTGGTTGACAAGAATTTCAGACTTGTAAGTCTGTACTAATGGTTAATTGATGAACTAGATACAATATACTAATAAATGACAGATTCACTCGTTGAATAAAGCGCTTTTCGCGGTTTAAATCAAGCCCTAATTCCTAAGGAGAATGGGCTCATCGACTCCGTTGCATTAACATTGGACCAATGTATGAAACACATCCATATATTCCGCCATGATGTCTCTCTAAGAAAGTAGGGGCTATTCAATCAATGCCAGGTTTTTGGCGTAAATTCATTCCTTGAGCATGGATTAATACAGTTCTAGGTATTCCATGTAAAAGTAATTAGTGGCCGTTCAAATATTGAAGAATAAATGTGACAGACCTTCATTTCAATTCATTTTGCTGACTTTATCATACGGTGGAATAAATAGATATTATTATTTCTTTATTAAAGTCTCATCATGGTTTACAATAAATATAAACATAAATAATACATCGTAAACACTATAAGATAGCCATGCCATTCTAAATAGAATTAAAAGAGACAATAGTTATAAATCAACATATTTTAAAAGTAACTTATAACATCAAACTCAAACGATATTAGCATATATTACACATTAAGACTATGCAAATGATGCCAATCTATCCCAAACGTGTTTTTCTCCCAGATTTCAAAATAAACGACGATATACCTTATTGTTGAGAACAATGCATAATTATTGAATTAAAAATATATGGTAAAATAAAA
Organism: Cyrtodaria siliqua; assembly: GCA_037043455.1. Lineage (NCBI taxonomy): Eukaryota > Metazoa > Mollusca > Bivalvia > Adapedonta > Hiatellidae > Cyrtodaria > Cyrtodaria siliqua. The sequence continues at coordinate 95,577 of JAWPHD010010001.1, forward strand.
AAGAACATATCTGAATATCAAATGTCTAGCCGCAACCCCTTTTATTTATGTATTTAAAGGCAGCTTCATAACTAACACTTGCGGACTAAATATCAAAATGGGAGTAAACTGTAGTTTTATCAACAATGTCATTCCTAAGTTGTTTAAAACATCGATACGGTTTGTTTAAAAATGCATGCCGAGTTTCGTGTTTGGCATGCAGAAGTGTTCCCTGTAAAAGTGACATGTTTCTCTTTCATATATGTGTAATCATTCGATTAAAATTTCAGTTAACTGTTTTTGAGATGAGATGGTAGTGGGTCAAGTCTGCATTACATTTTTTTACTCCTCACTCGAACTAAATATTTATATTACCTCCAAACGAAACCATACGCTTAATATCAGACCACAGTTAAACAGTCACAAACTGCATATACGTGTTTTATTTACATCGTTTAACAAGCTGAACAACTAATACAAATATCACTCTTAATGTCGCAGATGACAACCTTAATTTGGCATGGTCTTGATGTAAGAGGAGTTTTGTTTTGTTTGAATGGTATTTTACGTCATTTTAGCACATATTAGGCCATATATGACGGTCGGTTGAGGCAGATCACCCCATTTTTCAAGGGTAGAACCAGTACTGTATATCTCCCGTCATCCATACGAATCGACACTTTTTCAATTGACAAGTCGGACTTCCAATGGGATTCGAACCTGCAGAAAATTCACGTGTCCGAGTAGGAGACCAGCGCACTCTCTAACAACGCCGATACGGGTCGCATCGATTGGAAGCGAATCAAGTGTCTCAGTAACTAACAAGAACCTGTTAAATAAATTTTCATTGAAACTGTAGATTTTGACAAAAATCATATTATATCTTTATACGTGTTGAAAATGACCAGTCCAGCAAACAAACAAACAAACAATCAGGATAATTTTCGTCAAATAAAACAATACTTTGACCGAGGAAAGTTCAACTTTTAGCAAATTGTTCCCAATCATATTATTAACATGAAAAACATTAGCTACGGCGTACATGTTATGAACATTATGTTCTAGCATTATTAACACTAAATAGGCATAACGTAATAACTAGCGCACACACAAACTCATTAAGCATTAAATAACAAGTCGAGATGTGATTGTTTGAGGCGGAATATTAGTTTCATATTGATAACATATGGTATTACATCAGGCACTGTTAATTTACGCGTCCGACAAGATGGACTATATTGTTATGGATTCATCTTGAGTTGCGTTCAAATATCTTAAATTATTTTGCCTCATAATAAATTGTAGTTTGTATACCATTTTCTCAGGAAGCGTTATAGCTCAGTGGATAGAGCACCTGACTTGAAATCAGGAGGTTGTGTGTTCGAGTCCCGAAATAGGCCATTGGATTTTCGTCTGTAAATCATAATGTTACCTGTGCACAGATACGATGTGCACTGGTCTATTTATTTACAATAAATGATGTCGTGCGTTATATTTGTTCGCTTAAATACCCGATTTCGACATGAGCTGGTGAACATGACTTTACGCCATATGCATGCCATCTTCGGGACGGTTAAAATTATGTACTATTGATTTTATGAATATTGAGTTCTGCTCAACCCGGGGCTAGAGGGCGTGAGCGGTAGCTAGCATATTTCACTACCGTTCACGAACAGTCTCAATCAAACCGAGACTGCAATATTTTGTATGTGTCGTGTTCGGCCGTTTCCAAAGGTCCATTATCATACTCTTTTATATAGCACAGTAGCGTTGCTTGTGCAGTGTGGCGGCAGTAAAACGTCTCCCTGCGCTTGCAATCAGGACTGTTATTCATTCGATCTTTGGAGATCGCTGAGTCCGATACTTGTATTTAGTTATCGGTGGTATATTTTCAATTGCTTTTGTTTTCTTACTTAATTTTCGATTCGGTGGTTCCACTACTCCGGCCGATAGTAGGCTTTGGGTAGTGTTTAACCACTCATAGGATATGTTGTCTGCTTTTTAATTTAGTCTTTTGGCTGATTCTTGTGATTTGCAGGCTTCATAACCGCTGCTCCCAACTAAATTCCATTTTGTTTATTTCGCTCTTGGGGGCATAGTAATTTGTTAGATACTGGGACCATACGCCGCTGGACATGGGGGAGGAAAATCTCTATGCCCACCGCCATATGTATACCATCTTCGGGATGGTTAAAATTATGTACTATTGATTTTATGAATATTGAGTTCTGCTCAACCCGGGGCTAGAGGGCATGAGCAGTAGCTAGCATATTTCACTACCGTTCATGAACAGTCTCAATCAAACCGAGACTGCAATATTTTGTATGTGTCTTGTTCGACCGTTTCCAAAGGTCCATTATCATACTCTTTTACAAATAAAAACACCCCTACAAAGAAGAAATTGATTGACATAGAGACTCTGTAGATTTAAATACTCGATTTCGACATGAGCTGGTGAAGATAAAGTTACAAATAAAGACACCCCTACAAAGAAGAAATCGATTGATATAGAGACTCTGTAGCTTTAAGTCAATTACTGATG